>JAQIXS010001041.1:0-34672 GCA_034700785.1 Rossiulus vilnensis | reverse complement strand
GTAAAAACATCGATTCTTACGACGATGGACTGTTGGAGTTGGAACAAGCTTCATTAAGTCAACCTATTAGCGAGGTATGTACAGTGCTAAGCCTTATTAGAATCTCATCTTCGCAGTAGTGGTGGTTGATACTTCAATCGAATTTTATTGAATACGAAATGACTGGAAATATAAAAGAAATTTTCCAGATAAAAAGTAAATCGTCGCTTTTCTGAGATTAGTTTGTTGTAAGTGTGACTGTCATAATTCGTGAATGTTACTATGGAGACCAGAAACAATGTTTTCGCCACCCAAAATCCATAAGTTGTAGGCCTATAATTTATTGATGCTAACCACCTGCGACATATTTCATGTTGCTTTCACGATAAAATATTTATTTTTGAGAGATATCAGTGCAAATTACAGTATCTACACCAATCTTATTTCTGTAACTGCTACAATTTTCCATAGCAAATTAAAACAGGCAAATCTGCCGTACCACAAATACCAAATGTAGGCACACCTATTTGTTAATGCGTTAACTGCAGTATTGCTCTTAAACCTTATCTCAGATTGAAAATTTATAAATTTTAAATTGTTTGTCAGAAAATGAGTAGCCTTGAGCTCTTGGATCATGTTTATCACAAATTATCTTCATAAGTGACAGCTGTGAACAATATGCCAAACGTATGCATGTGGCAACACACTGGTTTAAATTTCTGAGAAACCTAAACATCGCAAATTTGTTGCAATGCCAGAATTGAGAAGAAAGTTTTCTTTGTTGTGTGAGAAGAAAAAACTTCTCATCTATTAATTTGAGTTACTACCTGAGTACCATTTTGTTCAATGATTTATTCTGCTGCAAAAAGTTAACATCATGTATCTTCTTGTGCCATGAGACACTAGCACTTGTTAATTTAAAAAACTGAAGCTGAATTTTAACGTCCACTTCATGATACTTCCAATAAAGTGTTGCTGTTTCTGTTGGGATTTATAACAATTTGCCTATTTGCTATTTGGGATTGATTTGCAGTAAATATGCTTTCTCAAAGTTATCAGGTCAAACATTTTAGTTTTTTTTAGTAGAGGCACTCAGGCTAAAAAAACCCCGGTAAACTGGATCCTATTACCTATTCCTACACTAAATTGACAAAAAAATAATTATTTTAGTTGAGGTTAGACCTGAGTTATTTTTTTAAAATAAATTGTTAACGTAAATCTAAAAAGTAACTTGTATTTGGAAGAAGTTTCTGCAAAATTTGCCATTAAACATATGGGGTTTACTTTTGAAGAAAGGTGTTCTTTTTATTTAAATGCTTTTTTCTATTCGGATGCGTTTTGTTTTCATTTTACCCTATCAGGATAACCTAGGACATCGATTATTATTGAAGCAAGGATGGATTGCTGGAAAAGGTCTCGGAAGAAAATTACAAGGTGAGAACGCTGTTGATGTACTTTGCCTACGAGCCAACACAATGGAGACAATGCATGGAACCATTGCGGAGGAAAGAGGACCTGTTATCTGCCCTCTCACCAAGAGGTCAAGTTTTAAGCGGACCATCATGTAAAGTATGCAATGGACAAAGTTTAGTGGTGTTTGTATACATGGAGAGTGTAATGATGCATCAGATGAGTGGATAATGTTCAAGTAAATTAGCGATGTTCTTGCGGTATTCTTGCTAAGCTTAAATTTGCTATAAATTATTTAGGAAGAAAACGGCGATTTGAAAGCGTCTGATATTTAATGTGCAAACCTTTGTCTCATTTTAGAAGAACATTTTACGATCTTGAGAACCTAACCAGATAGTCTGATTTTGCTTAAATCGATTTTGGTTAAGCCTGTGGCTCAGATGCAGAGTTTGTCGTAATTCAAACTAATTTTATTTCAACAGTTAAAAACAATTGGAGGAAAAATCCGCCTTAGAAGAGTTGGCCTGAAGTCAGTTGATTGCATCACTGCATCGTATGAAATTGGCTTTAGTAAGCGTGGTTTTCTGATATGGTCCAACAAAACTAGCCTCTCAAATATCAATAGATTTTTGCATGGCAGCAGTCCAATTTTTAATTGACTATTGTGGATGTCTGTAATTAAAGTATTGTCAAGCTAAGTTATAAAAAAGGGAGAATGTGAATTGGGTGATTCTGAAACATGTTTCCTGATGGCATAATACATCTTTATCCACAGCACGGTAGCCCTGGCGTAGTGTCCAATAACGGGAGAGTACCTAAACTCAGTGAATTAGGTGAAAATGAAATAGTGGTTCAGTGGCCCAATGCTAAAGGGACAGCACCGGTGAGCTAATTGTAGTTTCTCAGGCCTGATTTCATGAAGGCTGGGCTCGTGTGAAACTGTTCAGTGATGACGAGCCCTAGCGTTTTTGTCTGTTTTCAACTTGTGCTTAGGGATTTGTTTTTTCCTTTAAATTTAGGAAGCGAGGTTTCACATGAGTGATTGGCATCTAGCAGTACATTCTGAATAGTTTCCTAATGCGTCAGTGTTGTTTAATTGTGAGAAATTTTCTGTTCACCATTTTGTTATTGCAAATCCATATTATTTTGGGGTTGTTGAGGGGAGATAATCCCAATGTGTGCTATTCTAAATTTGCAAATCCAAATCTATCACAAGTGATGCTTTCTTTTCTTACGAAGTAAAATGTCTTCCACGTGTTACAATTAAAACTTGTACAAAGTAATATTTTCGTTGATTTTGCTGATAAAATTGCAATTGCCCTGGAATAAATTAAGCTGAAAAAACTTAGTTTGTTATTAATAAACATTCCCTTTCATATTTTTGCTAAAATGTATTTTCAAAAAGTCAGGGAAATTATTTTGTTTCATATTTGAACAAAAAGTTAGTACTTTTGTACTTGTAAAAAATTCTCAAAATTGGGTAAATATGAAAGTTTGGATTTGCAGAATTGATTTCTTGATTACATTTCTGAATGTAAATTTTCAATTTTTGCGGGAAATTGTTATTTTTTGCAACTTATGTTTGTAAAAATAGTTTTTTTTTTATCTTTAAATAATTTTGCAATAGTTTTTTCTTTACAATGGTTTTTTTAATAAAATTTGTTGATGACAATTGCTTATGATAATGTGTGCCTCGTGCTATGACATGTCTACTCCGTTTGTTAGATACACTGTGGAGTTTTATTGAAGCTTCATGCAAGTCGCCACCATACGTTTCATTTTCAACCATTTGAAGATGATGCTGTTTTCGATTATTTGCATTTGCAGATAATTATAATGCTTTGAGGAATTTTTCTTGTACAGATGCGGTGATCACGAAGAACCAACACGTTTATTTGTATCTTTAAAATGCCCACATGCAATGAAATCTACTTTTGGGTTAATTTGTGATTTTTTTTATTGCAGGCAGAGTCGAGCCATTGCCCATAATTATTAAGGAAGATATCATGGGATTTGGTCGATTGGAAATGGAGGTATTATGGATACTCACAGCTGGATCTCATATGTTTTTTAAAGTTCACTTTTTACGCATGGATAGACATCTAATTGGGTACTGTTTCAATATTTGTTTTTTTTGTAGATGGAACAAGCTGAGGAAACTACTGAAAAACGTCGCATTTTGGAAGTAGAAAAAGAGGATACTGAAGAATTGCGTCTCAAATACAAGGTTTTATTTTGTGAACATTTGCATATAACGTTTGTGAGGATTGGTGTTATCAGTTTATAATGTTTATTGTAGGCCAAACAAGATCGTGAAAAAGCTGTGCAGGAAGCATTGGCGGATTTGAAAGCTAATTTCTACTGTGAATTGTGTGACAAGCAGTATTATAAGCATCAGGAATTTGATAATCACATCAATTCGTATGACCATGCTCATAAACAAGTATGACCAAGTTTTATTATTTTCACAGGTGGATTTAAACCTAAAGTTGATGTTTGGGTTGCACATTATACACTAAAGATATTCGAAATGACGAGTTTGAACATGATGAACGTTGATGTAGGTTTACTTGTTAATTTGAAGTGCAGTTATTTAACATCAATGTCTTTATTTCTAGCGTCTTAAAGAGCTTATGCAGCGAGAGTATGGTCGAAATATTGGCTGTAAACTTCGACGGGAAGATAAGAAACGTGAAAAAGAGCAAAAGAGACTCCAAGAGTTGGCGGAAATAAGGGCTCATGCGGCCGAAACTAGGTAAAGATTGCTGAAAATTGCTCGTTTTCTGCTAAAGGTTTCAAGAATTTAGACAATAGCTAATTAATTTTTTTTTCATTTTTTCACGAATATCTGTATATTACAGGGGCACAACGCCGATGGGAACTGGAGACAAATTTCAACGAGGTGGATTTAGAGTAGTTGGTGACAATAGTGATGAAGGTGAAGATGACAAATCTTACCAGTCTGGGCAACAGGCGTCACAAAGTGAAGATATCCAATGTAAGCTTACCTCGATATGTATTTTTAGACATTTGATTTGTTTGTTCTTGTTTTTTATTTCTTTAAAAAAGATACCTATGAAAAAACGATGAGATACTGTAGCAAATCTGAAATGGCAACTAAAATGCGTGGGATTATTGAATTTTGCCAAATTATTATAAAAAATGTAATGAGTGACAGATTTTAAATCTTTCCATTTTCTTAGTAATCTATTTTATTATGAGATATTGTTAAAAATGAGGTAAATTTAAAAACGATTTGACAATTCCGAAAAATAAGAGGTAAATTTATAATTTTTAAAATGAAACCAGCATTTCCACATTGCGATGGCTCATTTTAAAAAGTCGAAAGTATGCTAAGAAAAATAGAGAATTCCCCTTATTATTGCATTAGTGTGACAATATACAATATACACCTTCATTTCATATAAAGGCAATGTGCTCATTGTTAGATGTTACCAGCATACAGAATCCTGATGCATTTTGTATTGTTGATGAAAGTACCAGGAAAAATATTTTTGCATTTACAGATTCCGAATTTGCTTCACCTCTGCTGTTTGACATTCCATTGCCTGGGGAGTCTGTGCCTCTTCCTTCAACACCAGGTAGCCCTCCTCCTTTTGATCCACCTCCTCCTTTATCTCCTCCTCCTCCTCCTGCATCGCCTCCACAACCTCCATCTCCCCCTCCTCCTCCCGTACAACCGCCTCCTCCAATAGCTTCGCCCCCTCAACCACCTTCACCACCGCCACCACCACTTCCTCCTCCTCCTCCTGTGTCTCCACCACTGCCTCCAGTCTCGCCACCTCCAGCACCAATACCTTCACCTCCGCCTCCACCGGCTATTGCTGTTGAAGACATAGAAGTCGATCCACCTTCACCACCCGTCGTTGCTGAGCCGATTTTGGAAACCGTAGTTGAAAAACCGAAAGTTCACCCATTGCTGCTGAATCCTGATATCGGACAATCTAAATCAAAAGGGTCTCTTTTGGGGAAAAGCCTAGCAAAAAAACGTCTTTTGGCATTTTCCTTAAGCAAGGCATCATCTCCTGGAAACTCAAATGCAAAATCTGTGCCTGATTCGGCTTCCGGCTCCCTCTCATTTAGTCTGGGTGGCAAAAAACCCTCTGTGAAGCTGATTACGAAGCCGAATTGGTTCTCGAAGGAAGATGAAAACGAAGAATCTTCTTCGGATGTTCCTGAACCTGCACCTCGCAGGGAGAAGATGTCTGCCCCATCCAGAGACGAAAGACCAAAGCTGAAAGTGGAGCAGAGTGTGGAGAAAGATGCATCGAAGGCTTTTTATCACAAGGAACCACCCGAAACCTTGTCAGCACGTCCAGGATTTTCGTTCGTGAAATTTGTGAAATGTGGAAAAATCAACGTGAGCGAGGAAAAGGAAGAACGCGAGGAGAATTCTACGAACGAGAAGGTCGTGATGCCAGAAATCAAAATGCCTCCTACGCTCTATCCTAAAGATATTTCGGTCAGCCCAAAAGTTGAACCGGAGTTCGTGATGGATAGAAAATCGCTTCAGAAGATCGAAAGCCAAGATGAAATGATAGCCATGCTCAGAAAATCCATGAACTCCGAATCCCAGAACGAACAGAGTCAGAATGATAACAATGCTTCTAAAGAGTACGAGGAAGCAACTTCGAGTCCGCCACCTGTTGTGCCCCTGAAATTTCAACGCATCATTTTGACGAAATTGTCTTCTACCGAAATGAAAAGCGTTCGGCCGATCGAGGTTAAAGTTCACCCACTGTTTGACCCGAGCGAAGAAGCCCAGGAAGAACAGATGCCACCCGCCAAAAGACCACAAAGTGAGGAGTTACGTACAGCTAAACCAGAGGAGAAAACATCAGAAAGGCTTGGAGCGGACCGAATTATAGACAGGGGCCGCAATCGGTTTCACAGACGCGATAGAAGAGAGGAAAGGGGGTTTCGTGACGACTATGATCGAAGATCCAGGCGCGGGGACTCGAGAAATAGGCGAAATAGTAGGCAGCCTACCGAAGACTCTCATGGCAAAGGAGGGGACAAGAAGTACATGACCGTCTGGAATAAGAATTGCAAAACAGAAATCAAGTGGCCGAAAGAGTACGTGATCTACACGCTTGCTAGACCAAGCATACCGTATAGTCCGAACCCGCTGTTCTGGGGTGATGTCAGAATGATTAAAAAGAAACAGAACGAGATGGAAGCGAAGGAAAAAGGGCGTGTCAGGGACAGCCTGGAAAAGTCACCGGTCAAGGAGAAATCTCCAGAGGAAAAATCTCTAGATGAAAAACTGGCTTCACCAGTCAAAGAGGAGTCTCCTGAGAAAATAGCAGAACCCGAGGACTTAATTAAAACCGAAAAGCGTGACGTTGTCAAAGAACCCCCGAAGGAAAGACCAAAAGTGGAGAACGTTTCTGTGGTGAAATTACCGCCCAAGTCCAAATGGGAGGAGTCAGATGAGGAAAATATTCCAGATCAGAGAAACGTTCCGGAGCATTGTGAGGCACCTCCGCAAAATCCGTGTGACTACGTTGGATCGGCGCGAACTGAGCCGAGCTACGATCAGCCCATCGGGAAAAAAGATAAAATTGAGCCGTTCAACCAAGAAATGGCAGCTGTCATGGTGCCCTTCGAGCCAAGCTGCATCAAGGAACAGGAACTATGCTCCGAATACCAAGAGTTCTTGAAGGTGCTGGAAATGGAGAAGGAAGCCGAACTTGAAGCTCAGTTGAACACCAGCCAAAAGACGGAAAGTGCTAACGTTCCCAAAAAAATTGACCAAGCTGGTATGGCATCAGACCAGATTGAATGGACTGAAAAACCACTTAACGAACATGGAAATAAATCCAGGCACAAAAGTCATCATACGAGTAGTGAAGAAAAGCCTAATGGCAGCCAGTCGGAAGAAGAGACAGTCAAGGAAAACAGGGAGGTTGTCAAGGTTCCAAGCTTGTACTCTTCGGAGTCATCGAGTGACGAAAATGATAGCTGGGGCCCTAAACCTTTTCCCACTCCAGTTACGAATACTGAGGAAAAGGAAAAGCCTAGAGAAACAGCAGATGATGAGAGAAACACGAAAATCATTGGTTGCCAATTGCCATCTCACATTGAAATGAAGAAACCTGCTCCTGATTGCGAACCCAAACCCAAAAAAACCGAAAAGCCTGGAAAGAGAAAAATACAGAAAAAGAGCAAAACTGCAAAGAAGAAACGCAAGAAGCGACCATCGAAGAGCAGTTCGAGCAGCAGTAGTTCGAGTGACAGTGAGAGTTCAAGTAGCAGCAGTAGCAGTAGCTCAAGCAGCAGCTCGAGTGACAGCAGTAGCAGTAGCAGTTCAAGTAGCAGCAGTAGTAGTAGCAGCAGCAGCAGTAGTAGTGATAGCAGCAGCAGCAGTAGCAGCAGCTCCAGCAGCAGTAGCAGTAGTAGCAGCAGTTCTAGTGATGCCAAAAAGAAAAGAAAGAAGAAAATGTCTAAGAAAAAGCAGTCCAAGAAGCCAAAAATTACCTCGAAAAAGAGATCTTCGCCATCGCCATCACCACCTCCACCTCCTCCAACAGCGCTAATGCATCTACCGCTGCCACCGCCTACACCACCCGCGAGTAAGAACGTCTTGAGCGATGATTCAATGAGTGATTCAGCCGCGAAAGGCAAACGTAGGCACTCGTCCTCTGAAGACAATTCCTACCACATCAAGGACCAGCCTTACAAGCTTTCGAGGCTGAGCATGCCTGATGCGCAAGCAAAAACGCTGCGGAGGGAGCCGAAAACATCCTCGAACGACAGTGCCGAAAGCTCATCGTCCAGGCCAGAATATCCCCCGAAGCAGAGGGACAGCGGGCAAAAACCGCCATCTTCTACGAGCTCGGACGAAGAGGACCGTAGTCGACACAGGCACGAAGACAAGGGCCAGGAAAGAAAGGGACACCGAAAACACGGTCACAGGGCCGGCAAAGAGGAGCAAAAACCAGAACGTGAGCACAAGAAAGAAAGGATTGTGAAAAAAGTCAAAGTGATCATGGAAGGTGACAGCCGGAAGTATTTTGCCCAAAAGGTGAGGCTGGAAAGAGCAATCGCTTCACCTCTGGAAAAGCTGAAAAAGCGAGAGTCAAACTCATCATCGGATTCGAGTAATTCCACGCCGAATCAACCGACTGAGGAGCCGAGTGCAACGCTCGCTCACCGGAACGTGCTCAAGGAGGCCCACTGCGAGTCTGGCAGCGAGATACTGACCAAGCAGCGCATCAAGCACCACCACCTCGGCCTCGTCAAGGACCCCAGACTGGCCAAGTACGACAAAGAGACGAGGAACCTGGACGTGCAGGACTACGAAAGCCGGGTCCACAAAATACAAGGAGCCGCCTTGCCCAATCCAACAATCAATAGCGCAAACTTCAAGCATACCCAGGCTTCACCCGAAGAGCAGTGTAACACCGTAGAAAGCACAACCGCGATCGAGCCGGAAGCCCAGGACATGTACAGCGATGAGTCTCCACCTCTACCGCCGAAGTACAGGCGTGCGGAGAAACCCGCTAAGTTACCGAAAATGTCGCTGGAAGATAGCACTTATGACGTGGATGCAGGTGCAGACGATGCAGCTTCGCCCCCACCTCCTCCACCGCCGCTGAAGAAAGTCACGATTCCAAAAATAACCCATGCAGTCCAAGATGTGGTCAAGCAGACGAAACCAGAAAAAGATGAACCGCAGAGCCAAGATGAGAGCTTCGCCAGCTTGGATGATTCGCAGATTGACGAGGACCTGGAGGACTTCTACATGGACACTGAGACCCAGAAGGACATGGATGACGAAATGGACATTGAAGATGCGGATGAACCGTCAACGTCTAAGAAAATCGAAATCTTGCCCGCACCCAAAGTGGGAATTCTGTCCAAGATGTTCCGCGACACGTTCAGCAGCCAGGGATCGAGCGCGAGCAAGAAATCGGTGACGTTTTCCGACGGTCTGAAACCCGGGAATGAGGACTACGACTCCGAGGGCCCTGCATCGCCCTCGCTGATCATGCTGTCCAAGGAGAAGGAGCGCCGTAAGTCCAAGCACAGGCAGCAGAGGATTTTGAGACCCGATTCACCGCCTCCTCCTCCACCTCCGCCTGGGTCTCCACCGCCACCGCCCCCTCCGCCCAAGAAAACCATGCCGGTGCCGGCCCACGAACCTGCGGAGCAACACTACCCTCACTATCAGCACCCGCAGGCCGCACAGATTCATGCTCACCACCAGATGGCACATTACGGGGCTTCCGCAAATCCACAAGCGGCTCCCATGCCCGGTTACAGCATCATTTACTCGTACCCTGGGTATCCCGGGCAGCCCGTTTATGCTCCAGTGGCCTACGCCACAGCACCCGTGCCACATGGGTACGTCTACCCGCAGCAGCCGACAACCGTGTACTTGGGAACACCACCCACCCTGCCGCCTGGACGGTACCCAGCACCGAGACCACCACCACCGATATAGTGCTGATTGCCCGGAAAGAGATTCGTGAAGAAACGATTTCTACTATTTTGAAATCCAGAAAATTGAGATAACTCGAAAAATGTCATTTGATCACGAACAGAAATAATGGGTGGAATATGTTTCTCTTGACGGTTATAAAATTAGCTTTTCCGATATTCAACTGGATATCTATTTGATGAACGAAACGCATTTTTTTTAATACGAGGTGGGCCAGTTACTTTGCTTGCAAGTGTATTTTGCTTGAATTTTGCCATTAATAATTTAATGCTACAGGTAATTATGGCTTCCCATTTTCCATGCCAGCATTAAATTGTGACGCAAAAAAGTAAACTTGTTAATCTTCATTTAAAAAAAAATTCTTGACTGCCGAATCCATGAATTATTTCTGGTTCGTGAACATATACCAATTCAAGTAAGGAAGAGTAAAATGTAAATAGGCGAAAAAATGTTATTAAGTTCGTTGAATCGATACGTTTATATAAAACTTCACGTGTGATCACTCATTAACATGGAAATACCATCTTTTATATTTGTATTGGCATGTGAATATTTCACGTAGTCGTTGTTTGTGATTCTTCCAGTTGAATCTATTTTTGTGAAAAAAAGTTCACACTTTAATTGAAGGTTGTACCAGATCGCATATTATGTAATAAATTTCTTTTCAGAAATTAAACCAATAACACCTGATAGACGACCTCCTTGTCAAAATTATCATTTATTACAATTTTAAGTTCATCACGAGCCAGCTGGCACAATTTGTTCATTCTATAAGCAATGTCATTTATAAATTAATAAGCGTTCGTCTATTATGTCTTTGCATAACAGAAAATTAATAATACGTCGTGGCAAAGGAAGTTTTTTCACCAAATGCAAGCGTTCCCTTCCAATTTCTCGTCTCACTGATATTCGACAGAGTTCGCAAAGTTGTAATGGGTTACCTGAAAGAAAGATAAAGTTTGTAAAAGTTTGGTTAAATCGGAGATGAGTGTCCAAATTTTAATAAAATTTTGTTACACAGAAGCCTACCCATCAGTTCACGGATGATCATTTGCGGTTCGATTGGCATATCAAGATCTGTAGCCAGTAGGTTTGCCGTATTTCTCTGCCAAAGGTAGCCACCAAACAAAAGGAAAAGTTGGACGTAGGGCCTTATGTTAAAATGGTTGTAGCGTACTATGTAGTGAATAAGTGACAGTTGCGCAACAACCACGTCGGGCACGGAAATCTTCAATTTTCTTGGATCAGGCTCTGCTCCTGCCGCCAGCAATGCTTTGAAACAATCTAGATAACGATACACTACAGATGCGTGTAAAGGATAGCTGCCTCCTGTGTAATTATAATAATTTTTGCGAAAAGGCTCTGGATCGGCACCATACTTTAGTAGAAGCTAGAAATTCAAAAAACTCCAATTAACAATCATTATTCTTTGTTCGTGCCCATATAAATATTGCAATTGAATACTGAAGCTATTTTTTAGTATTTTATAAAAACAAATCCAGACCAGCATTCTCACCATTACTTCATCCAAAAAGCCTTTTTGTGTTGCACTATAAAGCGGTGAACTGAGGTTGCCATCGTCTCCGTTTGGATTTGCATTTGCTAACAAGAGCACTTTGGAGCAATCATAATGTTGGTTGCTTATTGCCACAAACAGAGGCGTTTGGTTCTTCGCATCTGTTAAATCAACTCGTGCTCCATGTCGTAACAACAATTTTAGTACTTCTACATGGCCTGCTGCAAACAAATGTAAATGAGGAGGTTAAAGCCATAGTGGTGCAAGTAAACTTTTTCATTGTTTTGAGTTAAGTGAAAAAAAAGTAGGCTACATATGTCAAATTGTTGAATGTGTAGTAAGTCAAGGCCTGTTATATCTCAATTAAGGGAAAAAGGAGACATACACCACTACTGTTTTAACCACCTCCAATATCGGATGCAAAAAAGTCAGTGCTCCGTCAATATTTGTTTCTTACTTCTAAATTCACTAAATTGAGTTTGGCAAGTCTTGTTGTGCTAATGTTGAGTGCTTAGACTATTTTGCTGAAACTTTTGTTGGACATTTTCTAATACAATTAACTATTTTGACATCAAGCTTCACTAACTTTAACGGGGCTGTATGGTTACATCAATCCAGGAGCACATTTAGGTGTTGCACCTACTAAAGGTCAAGACCGTGGACCACTGCCAATGCAAAAATTGATAGGCAACATCGTGCATTTTTGAGGGCCCATAACAGGAACATAATTAGCTAAACCAGCCAGCTATATGCAAAAAAGTTTTTTTTTAAATGTCCGTTTTATTTTGCCTAAAATTTTTTTCGCAGAAAAATTCGACTAACTAGCCATTTTAAACCACATTTAATGATAAATACCATTTCACCAACTTCTTGCATGCAACTAAACATTGATTTGCACTTTCAAAAGATGCCATTTCGTGATGGTGGTAAACAATCACTTTTTGCTGACAGTAGGGCTCTGCCCCACTGAGATTCTGAGTGGAATTTAATTAACCATAAGAGACTAAGAGTAAATATAATATTAACCGGTGGCTGCCAAACGTAACGGAGTGCTGCACATTGGCCTGATTCGCATATTTATGAACTGCTCAATTCCAGGCTCATCTTTTAACAATGTATCTATTATTTGGACATCGCCTTCTTGAGCCGCTGAATGCAATCTGGTATCGACATCGCACCATTCTGGACAATCCAAACACTCATGCATGATGACACACGAGAATCATAAATTCAATATGAATATCCAACTTCATGAGATTCAGAAACTTCAATCTGTTTTTGGTGTCAATATTTTCAATTTTGGAGTGGTAACTAGCGCCGCCGCCAACCAAATGGTTCATGGAATGGAAGCAGACGAATTTCTTAGAAAGTTGAACTTCAAATCACCTGGATCCACATGTGTATGTAGCTGGTAAGTTGCCTGCATTTAATCTACGGAAAATAATTAATCTGAATCCTTCACATCATCAATTAAAGTCAGTGCACATGATGGGTGGAGTTTTCATACCCTAATAATTTTGTATTACTTCACATGTTCTATTTATAGGACCCGGTTTTAAGTTGATAAATAAAAATGTGAATGCTGCTGCGGTGAATACCATTTCTTTGGATACTGCAGTGATTTTGGAAAGGAGGCAATTTGACATTTACTTAATTGTAAAACTAAAATGGAACACTTATCATCAGAAATTTCCGAGCATCTCGACACGACGAAAACACCGAGTCGTAGGTCTGTAGGCGGTTTGGTGGTCTTGGGCATCGTGAGCACGGCTGCTGTGGGATTGTGTGCCCTAACCATTCCCTTCATATCACCTGCTTTGAGAAAGATCTGCTTACCGTATGTGCCAGCCACAACAGCGCAGGTCTCGAATGTCATGACAGCTTTGCGTGGGAGAACCGGCACGGTCGTTGATTTGGGAAGTGGAGATGGGCGACTTGTAAGTCTTGTAGAAATGATAATCACTAATATACAAATATGCTAGTATCCAATTCACTATAACTGTTTTATTTTTTGGACTCTGTCTAAATTAAATTGAGTTTTTGGTAATGTTGTCGGAATGTACAATGGATGAAAGAATTTGTGATAAAATGTGTGCACATTTTTTTCCCTCAAACATAAATTACCTTTTTTACAGCCTACCTTTATTAAAGAATTACTTTTATAGTCTTCAGTTAATGTTCAAATTAGTTATCATAATGAATAGAAAATGAACGTTTTATTTCACTCGATTTTCACTCATTACAATACTTGTTAAAAAATGAAAACTTATCTTCTTTGATGAATTGCGTGATTTTTTTGTGGAAAAAATTAAATGAATACAACAATTTGTTATAATAACATAATAATTAGCTTGCCTTGTTCGCGCGTCATGGCCCTTAATTTTGTCATTTCTAGGTGATTGAAGCGGCTAAAAACGGCTTTTTGGCTGAAGGTGTGGAATTGAATTTCTGGCTCGTATGGTATTCTCGATTTAGCGCCTGGCGGCAAGGTGTAAGCAGTCGAACCAAGTTTACAAGAGGCGATTTGTGGAAAGTAAGTCTGATGATAATAAAAGTGTTGTGTTTGACAAGTTCTTTTCATGTCATTTAATGTTCCAGTGCTTTCCGCAATTAGGTGCAGCTTTCGAATTACGATAATGTGATCATATTTGGCATTCAAGAAATGGTGAGTTAGTGGGATTGTTTTCGCGCAATTTATATCTTCGCTCTCTTAATAACCTCATTTATTAGATTAAAGAAATAGACTAACCTAATCAAATTCATACTACACTTCAATTAACCAAAACTTCGGAACGATACAAACTTAATTAAAATGAGAAATCAAAACGAATGTTGATCGAGGAAGATCAAATTGAAAGATTAATTAGTCATTTTATTACAGATGGAAGAATTAGAGGCAAAGGCAGAAAGTGAACTGCGACTGTCCGGAAGTGTTATCGCCTGCCGATTCCCATTTCCGGCTTGGAATTGGTCCTCCGTCGTTGGAACGGGAATTGACACCGTGTGGATTTATGACAGAAAATTGCAAAATGTAAGTGGATCAAACTATTAACTCTTTTCAGGTGCATTAAAGCAAAACCGGGTTGAAGGATTACTGGTGCCATGTTTCATAACTAGTAGTCTGTAGAATATGTTTAGAAATGTTCTACATTAACAGTTAAAATGAAATGATAAAATGTAGGTTGAAGTATGTGATTATGTGTAATAATAAATCTACCGATTACTGATTACAGTTTTCTAAAAGCAAAATCCTGTAAAATACACAAATTTTTAGTGAATCTTTGTGGAATCTTCAAACTCTCCAGTTTTCAGCCCAGAATCAAAATTCATTCATTAGTCATCTTGACATGTTCGTGGTTTTAAGAGGAAGTTCTCGTTAGAGCAGATTGCACCGGCTTCTGTCATGTGCGCTGAAGGAATCATTTATGGCGCTGAAATTTTTAAAGTTAAACTTTTGCCAAAGGGCAAACTCACTTTTTTTTAAAAAGAAATTTAGTAATAATGCATGTAATGATGTTATTTCTCAGCGAGAGTAGCGTTAAACAAGGAAATTCGATGAATATGAAGAACTTCGAATAACATATTCAAATTCGTCTTAACTTTTGGAGTCCACACAGAATAATCAAAATTACCAAAAAAGTTAATGTAAACGAAAATTGTTCCAAACAGTGAGTTTTCCACTTATAATTATCACCTTCAGTGAGCTCGGGGCTACGGAGCAAGGTTTTTGGATTTTCAAGGAACTTGAGGGAGGTCGTTCACACCCCTACTTGAAACCTACAGCTATGTTAATGATGGGGGGTGGAGAACGAGCAATCACCTGTCTCTCTGTTGATGGAACACCTTAAAGGGATGTTGAAGTCGTGACAAAAAGGTTATAGGGGGTGAAGGAGTAGGCGGTCGGAGTAACGGTACCCAGGTTAGAATACCTGTTCTGGCTCGGTTAATTTGAAACGGGAATTGTTTTGGAGAGTAATAGCAAGCAATGATCTTTGAAATATTCATAAACAGTTTTCGCCTTCCTCCCCCCCGCAATATCGTTGGTTCATTAACACGGCAATGTCTAGTGGCAAAACTTCCCTGTACACAATCCCAGCTGTTTTTAAAACGATCAGGTTTCCAGACATCACATTCCTTCTGTTCCATGAAAAAAGTAATAAATTTAGGGAATAATTAGAAATGCGGTGAGAATTCTGTACATGTACATGGAATCCGGATGGAAGAAAGACAGGAAGCTATATGCATGAGTCTTGTTTGAAAAATTTACTTAAATTTGGTGGATGAAGTCTTTAAAACGTAACCTTCATAGTGGAGGAACTTGTCATTCCAATCCAATAATTTTAGATTGGATACACAAATTTTATTTTTTGCATCGAATCCGTGGTCAACGTTGTTGTTTTTTTAAAATTATTGTGGTTATTCTGGCATTATTTCTGATCTTGTTTTGCAGAAAAAAATATATTTCTATTTGGCCTTGGCTTAATACAAATACATGTATTACTAATCAATTTTGCTGTAAAGTATCTTTGCCCGAAATCCATTATTTGTGTTCTAGTTTGTTTGAAGATGTTGTCTGTTACGTTTTATTCATTTTTTTTTTAAATTATATATTTGATGCACCATAATAAAAGTAATAAAAATGCTGGCAATAAACGTTTGAGAAGCATATGATAGCCCCTTCCCCATTCATTAAAGTCATTAAAGTCCTTGTAAAGTTGAGAACGTTAACATCATGATTAGGACTTCTATATGTTTAAATAATTTACTACCCAACGTGTAGCTACCCGCTTAAAATATACACTTACTTTCTGGAATGTCAGCCGTGCATTTTTGTTGTAGATTTATATGGGAAAAAAGGAAGGTAAGCAGATTTAAGTTGCTCTACAATTTCTGCGTTATATTATATGAAATGATTTTGCTTATTCATGTAAATAATTTCACATTTGAATGTTAAAGAGGATATACCGTATGTTTTTTTCCCTCCACGCTTACTTTCATTTATTTGGCCATAAATTCAACGCTCTTCAGGTGGCAGCAGCGTATGCGTCTTCTTAAGATGTGAAGAGTTCTAGGTATACCTACAGTGTATTTAGGCACTCTTAACATCATATTTCAAAGTCAAAACCTAAATATACAATGCCTTGTCGCTATCTTGATTCGTTAACAAAAAAATTCCTATTTTAACAGAAATCAAAACGGTAAATAAATCGAAATGAACTGGTTTTAATGTTGTTTTGTTTATTTGATATCTTGCCAAGTTTATAAATCCGCCCAGTTCGTGTTTAATACTTTAATTCATATTAAATGCAGTTTTATCTTCTATTTTAGTTGAATGCATTGTATTTTGTCTAAAATACTGTCCGAAAATCAAGCCTCTTTTTAGACACTTGTTGCATCTTATGAAATTGAAAATGCTATGTGATAACATTGTTAATTAATTAATAATTAATTTAGATGTTTGGTTGTTCATTAAAACATGTTCGAAACATGGTAGGCTAATAAAGCTCTGGTAGCTTTGATTTTGTTCCACCTACGTTTACGATAATGGGCAACAGATGACGCTGGGTTTCTTTTTTCAATTTTTTTTATGTTTATTCAATTTTTATCGTTTCTTTTTCCGGAATAAGGACCTTACCCTATTTTGAATGTTTTTATTTATTTCACGGTGGTCTAATTTTGATATTACTCGGGGACAGGTTCTTTAATAATAATAAAAAAAGCTATTCTGATAATGACGGACCTGGTTGTTAATTAAAAACATGCTAAACTAGCTGCTCTAAACCAGAAACGAGCCCGACTTGAATAAGTTGGTTAGGATTTTCCTCTAATTCGTGGCGTTTATCCACCTGCATCGAGCAAAGTTGAAACTGAATTTTACACACCGCTGTACTTTTCCCCTCTTGGAATCCTCTTGGCCGCCTGCCGTAACCTGACCTGTATTGTGTGCAAATAATTATTTTCGTTTTCCTGTTTTGGGTGAATAAATTCGATTATGTAACCTATGCGAGCTGGCTCTATGGAGCATAGCACTACGAATATTGTCACGAATTTGATGACGTCCCATGTCAGGATCAAATATGAACAGTTTGGCACTACTTAATCATGTTAAAAAAATACATTGTTGAAAATCATAATTTCAGTGAATATGTAGCGAAATGAAAATTCATTTATATAAGTCATTGCTGTAAAGGCAAATTTCAAAGAGTATATATGTTCATGCATAGCGTTATAAAAATATAAAGCATTTTATAAAATGTTAAAAAAAAGTACGACGAAGAACTATACCAGAGTTACCACTGACCAGGATAACCTGTAAAATATGGAATTGCCAAGGAAGTAAAAACAATCTGGAAAATGTAAAATTTACGTGCAAAAATCAGGGAAATTTTCATCAGATAAAATGCCAGCTTTAAATTGCGATAACCATCAAATGATTTTTTTATGATACTGCTCAAAAGAGGGCATATCTAGTAACACTTATTATTAATAATACGGAATTCACCTATTTTCAATAGCACACTTTCAACTTATGAAATAATAAATGAAAAGATCAGTAATTGGTAAATTTTGTTTCCTTTTTATTCTATAAACATTTTTGATACACGTATAGTCAGGGAAATATTTCCAAAAACCTGGAAAAGTCAAGGAGTTGAATTTAATTTCGGTGGGAACCATGCTTTAGTTATTACTGTATAATGCGCATTACTGTAAATAGGAATTTCAAAGAATATATGGTGATATAGAAATATAAATAATTCTACTAAATGTAAAACGTACAACAAGAATTATACTTTATGTACATTTTGTATTGAAATGTGGGTACATTGAGAAGGATGTACATGAATGAGGTATTTTAAACACTAAATTAAGTTTTGAAATCTGTATCCAACTATTAAATATAATGATTTTATCTTAAGAGAAAAATTAGACAGCGTTAAATTTTATTCCGAGTAATTACTTCGCGGCTATCAGTTCAGGTCAAAGAGGGTTAAATTTGTTTATGCAAAATATTTGAGGATAAGTATAGCTTGGAAACAACTTTAGATTCGTGTTTATTTTATTTATTATTACAATTAGTAACAAGGAAGTAACAAAGAACATTTTGTATATTAATCTTACGATGGCTTTAAATTGGGATTTTCTGAGTTTAAAGGTTCGTGTTTTCCAAAGCTGACACTTACCATACCTGGATAACCCAATTGCATGATCACAAATAAGCTAGTGGATCAGTTAATTGCGGAACTAAAAATAGTATTGAAGTACCGTATGCTTCATTCATATTTATTACTGCACGTAAATGGCACTGTAAACTATGACTTTAATTTTTTGTTGCAATAACGGATGCTTCGAAAAAAAATATTATCTGAAGTTATCTTAATTCTTACGAATCACGGTGTGATGACTTTTAGGTCAGGCCTTATGGTAGAAATTAGATCACATCCGGTCTGACGAGGTTGGTAGGAAATTTTGCATGGGCGAATTAATTGGATGCAGGCAAACTTCTAAATTTCCAGGTAGGAGTGGGGGACCCATCCTCTGGCGTTGGCGTTTAACCCTAAAAACCCTCATGTTGCAGAAATATGCCAGCTTTAAAAACTCACAACCCATCAACCAACTCACATCCGGTCTAATGCATGTGAAGCGATTGGTAGTGCGTTAGGTGCACTCTCTGATGGTTTTCAGATCACTACTTGTGGTGCAATTCAAATTAAATGCTGCCTGATGCACTTGGTCATCAGTTCCACTTCAATTCAACGAATACTCTTATTGTAAGCAGATAAGTGCCGTGTGGTAGGGAGGTGAAAGCGTGATGCATTTGGTCATGATCAGTTTCAGTAATGATTGAACGGACAAGTGATGCTTTTGGTGCATTCTGTGATGATTTTTTTAGCATGGTGCGGTTGGTGCGTACTGTGATTGACTTTCAAATCACACCTTGTGGTGCAAATAAGATCATCAAGATATCAAGCAGTTCATGATCAATTCCAAATCAGTTTGGGTGCAATTTAGATCATTATCCGGTCTGATACGCAACCTCATCAGGCAATCATTTGCTTCCAGTTGAATTTAATTTAACTCTGTATCCTACTGTGGTAGGGGGTGCAATCCATCAACCCATGTTATTCTTTTTTTATTATTATTCAGCAGTTACCACCGCATTTTGTTGGTCACCACCATCACTTTCTGTTACCTAAGGCTATCCTTTGGTTTCAGTTTTCAGTTAATTTGCAATTCAATTCAGTACCCTACAGTCAGCGAAAATCTGCCACGTGGTAGTGGTGTATCCATCATCATTTATTGGTGCATCCATTAATGCATTATTTATTTAACGCTTACCACTGAATTGTGATGGTCACCATCATCATTGCCAAACTGAATTTCTGTTAGCTTTGGGCTGTTTTTGGAAGAAAATTCCAATGTCTGATGGCATGCCAGAAAAAAGACCAATAGCATAGTTCCGACTTGTGGTACTTTTGGTGCATTCTGAGGTGACTTTCAGAACACATCCGGTCTGATGTGCATGAACATTGTCACCAGCTTGAGTCCCCTCTTGGTGCTATTGGTGCACTCCCAGAGCCCCCTGTCCGGCCATTGGTGGACAGGCTGGGCGTGACGTCACAGCCGGCGTTCTCTTTTTCACCCTTCCCGTCATGCCCTGGGAGAGCACGTGCTCTGCCATCCGTTGACCGGCAGGTAGGCAACGTTATTCGAGAGGAGGTGGCTACGAGAGGGCATCAGGTGACCCCCTCTCTCTCTCTCTCTTCTCTGTTTCTGTCTGTGGTGCACCTTGTACTCACTCACTTCCATGATTTTAACCTGTGTGCGAAGAAGGTAACTGACTGAACTTGCCTGGCTGGTTGGTTTACCCAAGAGACCAACAGGATAAAAACTTCTCTGCGTTTGTTCCAATTAGTCACCAGGTGGTTTTGGCGATGGAGGTCTCCTGTCGACAATGACTTGATTACATGGTCATTTTTTATCAGTTTTTTTTTGTGGGAAGTTTGAAGTCTGTAGCTACTGTTCTGGATTAGACCCAGTGGTCATCTGGTGGTCATCGCGCTCCATGCTCGCATCCGGATTTCGCTCGCAACGTCCAGTGAATTCACAGTAATTAGCGAACTGACCAGTGGTCTGAGTCTTTCGTTGGTCACTTCGCTGCTAGCCGCATTCCACGATGACCCCTCCGTGGACAGTGTTCGGTGCGCTGGTGGTCGGCCTGCTCGCGGCCGCTGTGATGCCACATCCGATGCACGTGTACAGAGGTAAGGGAATGGATCCACTGACCAGTGGTCAGTTATTTTCTGGTGTGCTTTGTTAGTTATTGTCTCGCTTCTGTGCATGTCGTGTTCCTGGTGTGATCGATGAACCTATTCGGTGTTTAATTCTGGACTGGCTTAATACATTAATGGAGCATGGAACAGCCAATAAAGGTGAATGGGCTTTCCCGCTGTGTAAATGAAATCAAGAACAATGATGGTTGATTAAATTTAATGGGAGATTGATGCGATTAGCGGTGTCATTACTGATTGCACAAATATCCTGTTAACACTTTTCCTTATTATGCAATAATTCGAATTTTCGTTTTTAGTTTTTGGTTGTTATGTTAATTATCCAAAAAAATTTCTTGAATGCTCTGGAAATGAATCACTGAGGAATTGGCTATTCGCTAGCTAAAACTTGCATAACCCGAAATTAAGATGCGCGCAATTTTTTTTATAATCTTGGACAGAGGTCAAGGCTGTCTCTCCCAACTTCGCCTTATCTGAATTTTTAACCGCAGCTAAAATATTGCCTGAATTTTGAGAATGTTCAAGATGACCGATTCAAGGTCTTGATTGTTAACGTCTTTTAAGGATATTGACGTATTAAGTGCTTTGGAATTTCACTGGACTTACAGGTAGCTTTTAATGAAAGGAACGCTTCGCAAATTACAGCGCCATCTGTGGAGCTGTTGGGAAAACGTATTGAGCTCTATGTTAATTTACTCAAACTGATAGACAAGTCCCAATAAATGACCACATTTTGTTAGAAATGGGAGTTTATTTTATTAAAATATCAAAACTTGTTGACATAACACCTTAATACCAAGTATATCTTCAAAATTTGTTTTCGTTGTTCATATTATGCAAGCAATGGCATATCGCCAATAAAAAATCCAAATAATTTGAAATCTTTTTTATGATATTTAATTGAATTAAAGTGACTTTTTTTGTATGTTAAATCACGTGTGCAAGAAAATGACTAAAAATATTTGAAAAGTTTTCGTGATTTTGCATCTATTTTTACTTTGAATTTTATTATTACATTGGACAGTGCTGGAAATTCCCAAAATTAACTCAGTTCAATTGAATACCTTGAGTAGTTAGCCATTCTTAGTTCTTATTATGACAGCAATTGTTTAAATTCAGTTAAATTGAACATTTGTTTTGATTTGATAAAACACCATAGGTTAAAAGTCATTAACATTTTTGAAAATTCATTGGCTTTACTTGACCAAATCCTGTAGGCGTTATGGTAGACTTCAGCAATCTGTGTGTAGGCCTACATAATGACAGGTTAAAAGTCTGAATTTTATGATGTGCACTGTATTTCTGTTGTTATGTTAGATTTAATTTTTTTAGTTTGTGAAAGCGAGACAGGTTTTATTTTTCCCCTCAAAATTTTTTTTTATATAAAAGTTGGCAAATGTGTAGTTTTTCACCCATTTTGAAAAATTTCCCTTCAAAAATAGCTGGTCTATATTAATTGCGATGGCGGTGCTCGCGTGATATATTCCTTGAATCTCCTGAAATTGCTCAGGGGCAGGGATTCCAGAAATTTTCTCAGTCTTTGTTTTTCAATCTCCACAATCCTTTTTAGATTTGTGTTAAAACTAGGAGGATGCTCTTCATCAGCGTCCAAAGTGAAGCCCAATGGGGTGAGGGAACTGCTCTGGGTTATTCGCCCAAAGTTTTGCAGAAAAATATTATGAAAGACGTGAAAATCCTATTATTATTATTTTCATTGTTATTTTTGCTGTTTTATTAAAAGGAAGATTCCAGCGCCAGATTTGATTATTTCGCAGGGAAATCAAGAGAGCGAGGAAAATAAACAAAAACTGGCTTATTTTCACGCCTTTTTAACCAATTTTTTTATCTTATGCCTTTTCGCTTTCGGCGTTTTTTTTATTATTATTTTTTAAAAAAAGAAGCATTTCCAAATGGGTGGGAGTGTTCACGAAAATTAAATAATTCACGCTTTCATAAGACGTTTTGAAGAGATGCTTTTGAGCATTGGCAAGATAACACCACGTTTATCAGTTCGAAATCATTTTTGTGGTATGAGGAAATGAAATGGCTCGCTTTTCAACTATGTTTTCAAAAAAATGTCGATGGATATCTCAGCACTGGATAATAGGAAATAAAAGAGGTGTTAAGTTTGTGAACTTGAAAGGCACTGCTGGCTGACTTTTCCTGATTTTTGATAATTTTTCACAGGGGGCTTCCCTATCATAATAAAAGTCAAGGAATTCCTCAAAAAGACATTGACTGGATAATGGCAAATTCCACAAACAACAGGCTCCCACTGACCTGGAAGTCGTGAAATTAATTATAATTCATTTTTGTGGAAATGCCCTAGTAGAGTGAATTTTGAATCAAAAAAGATGTAGGCTTATATATTGGAGATTTGCATATACAGTATTTTAACTGCAGGTCATGGAGTACCTCAAAGTCATTGATTTGAGGCATTGTGAAATTAAAAGACATCATGATGATTTTGTCATGATTGATGCCGTGATGAAAAAGCCAATTCAGGTTTAAAAAATGCATGCTTTAGGATGCCTACAGGTCATTTAAGTCATTCAGGAAGTATATTGGAAATGGAGATCATGTGTGTCCTCAAGAAATTCTATATACATCGTGATTTTAATACTTCAGTGTGGCTGCGGTCTTACTTCATCTATAATTTTCTATGAAATTTTTCGCAATTGCAGCTTTTTTAGAAAGTTAACTTGATAGAGCTTTGATTAGTTTTCACGTTGAATCTATATTTAGATTTTGAAAAGTCATTGAGATGGAAGTTATTTGTCGCTTAATGTCAATATAAATTCCCGTTAAAACAAGCCCTTTTATCTCTTTTTTAATTAATAATCCTTCCAGTTATAAAGAAATAATGCTTTCGCTTCGATGGTAAGGTCCAGGTCAAACTAGTCAAAGCAATTCTTTGAGCTTCAGCTCATGCTCAAGATAGACCGCGCTAAATAAAAGTTGAAGCATCATTAATCACCAAATGGTCATTTCTAAATAGAAAGTTTCTTCAGGCTTAGTTGAAGCCGACCTTTATCTTAAGGTCAAGACTCGAAAACAATGCATGTTTTTTATTTGCATTTTTTTGTGTGTGCCCCCAGCTCCGTTTTATAATTTTTTTTGAAGACCAGACAGGTAGTTAATCGGACCTTATGGGTTTCAACTAGAAGGGTTGATGGCAATCTTGAATAATGCTCCTTCATTAAGGTATTTCATCCCTCCTCCCTAATTTTCCTAGGTATTCAACGTAGTAACACTGCCAACTTTTTCTTTAATTAATGATTTTGTTTAAAAAGTAGTCAAACACAATTTGCTTAACATCAAGGAAGAAAATTCTTCGAAAAATTTGTTCTAACATCACATGCTGAAAGTAATTCAAACGATTTAAACACATTTTCATTTCTCTAACAACGGTTTGCGTCCAACTAAATTGAACATTTTCATTTTTTTCAATATGATAAATCACCAAAAGCTAAATATCATTCAAAAATAAATATTTCAAAATTCATTGGATTTACTTTACCAGATTCAGCAGGCATTGTAAAGTGCTAGTAATTACTGGAAATATGAAAAGTTAGTTCAGGGAAACCCCTTATAAAAATGCTCTTAATTTTAACTACAAGGAATTGCTTATGAATATTAATATTTTCGTTTATTGTACTTATAAAAATGCAGTTGCCCATAAATTACTAGAGCAGCAACAAAAAGTATTTCATGTTTATGTCCAATGGACTACATGTATAGTAGGCTACATAATATTGTTTCAAGCCTCCAGATAAACCTTCCTCTGTTTTTTATTGCCGTTTTAATTACCGCTTCCCTTCCTCATTGAAATCGCGAGTTCATTTCGCATTGTAATTTCACGCGGATAAATTAATCGTTGATTAATTGAAATTATTCACCCATGACAAGTTGATTCAGCGGACCGATATATCCCCCTTAGCACGTAATTACCTTTCAACTTTTTCTTTGTCTTAACGCGAGTGAATTTTCAGGTTGAGAGACGTGACCGTTAGTTTGAATTTTTTTTAATGGCTGCCCTACACTCCGTTCTCGTGAAAATGTGAAAATCACTTGCAAATAATTTGGATAATTACCCTATTGTTCGCCTTCTGATTCGCAAATTCACTTTTCAAGTTCAAACCGAGGTACAGGTTTTACCTAAAAAGAAAACATTGGGAGAATCATAGACTTTCTGAACTGCAGGCCACTTTGCTCTTGCTAGCATAAGGTTTTAAATAAATCGGGCAGTATAAATAAATGATTACACCAAAGTAATAAAATAACCCTAACGCTAACGAAATTGCGCTTATTAAGACAGTTATTTTAACATATCTTAAACAAAATTATCAATTTGGATCAAAATTATCAATTTGATCAAATTATTTTAATCAATTTTATCAAAATAATCTTAAGTTATTAGCATAAAACAAGTGCAGTTTTCATGTTTGCATCAGGCATTAGAAAACTTTATAAAGGTCCTTTGATGCTTCTCCTAAAATGTTCAATGACTATAAATAATAGAATGCATTTTCAAGGACTTCTCATTTTTAATAGCGTTTAACAAACTGTGGTTTCACCACATTAAAAAAAAAGGCTATGGATTTAAGAAGAGTTTTTATTTGTTTAATTTTTAATTGGGTTTAAATTGAATAAATGAAGCAGGCCATGAAAATTATACACATGCCTTAAAAATATATGTATAATTTTAATTGAATCATTTTTCAAGAACATGTGCTTGCCATTTTTAATGACAAGGAATTTTCTTTAAAATTCTGAATTGAAGTTTTTGTAACTGTGCTTAAACAGTTGTTAGCGTAATATTTATGAGCATTTAAATTTTTCTAGTGGTTAATTGCACATAGCATTAAATCTAAGGATATGGATTTCAAGTTAGACTTTTCAAGGATCCCACTGACACTTCATGCCCCTGCTCAGCGCAAAGCTGGTCAAGCAGGTGGACACTGGTCGTTGAAACTGGTCGTATACATAACTCAGTTTGTTAGGACATGCCTCTTCCTGGAATGACCAAATTTATTTGGACCATAATTTTCTTTTTTCCAAACCTGGTTGGGTCTTGATACGCCAAAATTATGTTAATTTCCTGGAATTCCGGTTTTTTTTCCCTCCTTCGACTCTCAGGTATCGCCTAGGAAATGTAGGTAGTTTTTAAGAGTTAATCACGAATCTAGGTCTCGGTCGCACCTATTAAACTTCCCCTCTTATAACAATTTCTCGATGAACTTGCTAAAGTTGGCACACTCAACTAGCGGTTTCGGTCGACTGAGTGGTTTGACCCACCCGGAAGTGAATCGACACCCGACGTACCTGTATTGTAATTTCGTCCAGCCCCCTGAAAAAAATCATTGCGGAATTGACCTACACTCAGACGAAAACGGAATTAATAAGTCGAAACAACGGTAGTTATAAGGAGATCCGGACTGCATTATCTCATCCTGGAAGAAACTGAAACATTGGTGTACAAAAAAAAATTAGGCCTACCATCCCTAATTCACTGGAAAAATTGTCTAAGATGTTGTGGATGGCCAAATAATTTCATTTCATGGTTTACCCTGACTAACGGTGTCTTAAGTTTGCAACGTTCACTCACCCTGTATTAATTTTAAATAAGGAATAAGAAAAATAATAACATGGGTTGATGGATCACACGGTTACACCCACTACCACATGGTATATCTTTACTGACAATAGTATTACTGAACTAAGGTGAACTCTTGTTAATTTTGAAATTCATTAAAAATTTAGCCTCTGACTATGATATTGGAAAAGGTGTTTAAAGCATTGAAATTTATCTCATTGTGGTCTTCACAGGTCTTTGGTTGAAATTAGGCTTCGTAAAGACATTTAGGTTGAACACAAAATGATAACCACCATCCAAAAAATACACACGTTTGATTCAAATACTTATCATAATTGTTTAATTATATTACTTCAAATATTTCTTATAATTGCTAAAGTTATTTTTCCAGTGTAGAATTAGTTGTCCACTTGGGTCTCATCTTCTATAATTTGATAGTGCCCGTTTATGTATGTAAAAAATCAATAAATAACTATAAATATAAAATCATTTCCTCAAATAAGCTGTACTTTCATGTATTGTAATTGCTCATTTATTTTTTACCGTAAAGAATTAGTCGTTTACTAGTCTGGGTATTTTTGTATAATTTGAAAATGTATACAAATGTATACTTTTATGTATACAAAAATTAAATAAATCTTCCCATCTTCAGAGGTTTCATTGAGACGAAAAAACAGTTTTTGGGTTGCATAATTATTTTTTGATAAATAAACTGGGTATTTTCAAGTTATAAAAAAAATTAACTCCGAACGTAGTGCACGACCAATTCTAACAGGGAAAAAATTGATTTATCATCTAAAGCAAAAGTGAATTTTTTTGCATGGTGGGCAATAATTTCGTTTTTCTGCTCTAATTATTGGACGGTTTTAAAAAAATAAAATAATGTACGTGTACTTCAGATGGACATTTTATTGTTATTATTATGCTCAGCACTATTAAACAGCAATTGAAAATACAAAAATATGGTTTTCAATTGAAACGTTTCTCAGCATCTTTGATATTTTTTATCAACTTTTCAAAATCTTGATTTTAAAATTTGAATTTAAAAATCCCAATGACTCCCTGGCGTGAAAACGAGCCATTATTGGTGATATTAAAAATGGAGGAATTGAATTGTAACAAATAAAAATTACAATTGCTCGTATAGATAGCGTTGTTTAATTAAAAAAAACCGTTTGATGTTTTCGAACATGCCAATAAATCATATTTTATGAATGCTAAGTATACATTTCGGGAAAACTTTCTCAAAAGCCGATACTGTTATGCTTGAATTTGTTTTTAAGTTTAATAAACTGCTAAAAAAACAACGAAATTTACTTATTAAAGCGATCTAAAATTATCATTGCTAATGAAATATTGGATTGAATTCTTCATCTGCATTTGTTTATGGCTGGGAATCGCTGTTTTGATGCCATTTGGAATGGAAAAATGACCAATTTGTGTATTCTGCATGGAGATTAAACTAATTTATCGTATGTGGTTAGTTCCGGCATAATTTGTGCATTGGATTTACATGTACATTACAAAATTCAATGGTGTTTCAATGGACTTTAAACATAATTTTTTAAATGTATTCGAATATAAATGGTCGATCATATTTTTTGAGTAAAAACAGCCTGAAGAATAAAAATCAATAAAAACACTATGCATACTATTCATATAACGTACAGTGGATTTCTGGTTGTTATTTGGGTTGAATTTCCAAATGACCTTATATTTGCAATGTGTATTTTTCGTATCAGTTTCAGTATTGATGTAAATATACAAGTAGCTTATAATGAAAGTGCAAGAGATCATAAATATCCATGTAAATACTGGTCTGTATATTGACAGAAAACTGTTAGTTTAGGATTATAAGAAAAAATGTTGCGTACATGTTAAATCTTGGGTCTCAAATTCAATTTTTTGCATATCTGCCTACAATTTATGAAGAGATATTTTTAATATTTCAAATAAAAAGATGATTAAACGTAAATTCAAAAAGGAACTAGATTTTAACGTTGAGATTGGAATTTTTTTAAAATAATTGCTGACATTTGTTTGTGACCTGAATATGTACTTAATTTTTAAGTGGAAATTGCAGTCATAATTAACGAAACATTTTCTAAAATGTCAAGTTTAAACGAAATTTAAAAGTAAACTAAAACGGAAATGGAAATTAAATTTTTGATGGATTTTGAAAAGACCTGAAAAGGTACTTATTGAACTTGATTCAGTACAAATATTCTGATTTGTGGTGATATTAGTAAAACGTTTTGTGATATCACCAAGCATACTGATATCGGCAGTAAAAAAAGTATATATGGTGATACCAGTATGTAATCAATACTGATCTTTTCACCAGAATGTAGCTCGCAGTCGAAATTTTATGTCAGTTTTATTTTTAAAAAAAAATTGAAAAAACAATCGAATTCATAACGGAACTGATATCAGGATTGAATTTCAATTACTCGCAGATTTACTGATTTTTTTAAGAAAAAGAAAAGGAAAAGCAATATTTGGAAATGTACTTAATTAGTGAGCGCTCACAATTATCTTGGTTTATTTCTCAAATTTCATTTTTTTTTCAAGCTTGGTCGGCAGCTCCAAACCAGCGAGCTGCTTATCGAAATTTGAAGATTTGAGGTTGGGGAATTCCCACGACAGTTCATTCAATTTTTTTTTTCATCACTTTTTTGCTGCATTGGTAGATTGATCGAACGACCGACCGACCGACCCTTAAACTTATTCTGCTGAAAGAGAAAAAAAAAAGTACTGTATATCGAATGCAAAACTTGAGTTGACCTAAACACAGAAGAGACACAGCAAAGGTTATTCCCCTTACAAGAATCCCGTTTTGAAAATTAGCGAAGGAGGTCACTTTGTTTTCCGCATGCCAACACTTTTACCGTTTTGCCCGGTGCAAGGAGGAGGTGGTGGTGGAGGGGTGGGGGGGGGGAAGGGAATTTACCTGCCTTGGGCCAGTAGGCCGACAAAAGCCATGGCCCTTGACCCACCAAGGTCAGCGCCGAGAAACAATTGACCCCTCAGACTGGGTCTACCCCTCGATCTGGGCGAGCTTTTCATCGTGGGACTTTAGGGAAGTGAAAATTAGGCCTTCCTGCAGTTGTTTTGCTATTCCTATTTTGGAAGTGACCTACAAGGAGATGAAACGGGGATTACAATGTTAGAACTCCCCAGAGTGATCACTATTTCAACCTCCGATGTCCTAAATGGATGGTCTCTAAAATAGCGAAATATTATACGCGTAATAGCATTATTTTAATGTCATTTTTTCATGGACGGGGTTTGCTCCTTGCCCATTTTTTTCATTTTTTAAAATTATTTTTAAATAAAATCTATTGCAAATTTACAAAAAAAAACACTTGAATGAAACGTTTTCAAAACACTGGCGCCATCTACAGTGATATAGCAGAGCAAATCTTGCTGCTAATTCCTGGTCGTCCATAATTCGTTATCCAAAATGTTTAGATACTATCAAAAAGAAATTTTTTAAATTGTCATATTTTTATTCTGATAACAGCTACCTATTAAGCTCTTCAAAAAATAATTCAGAATTTTCATCTGAATTGTGAAATGATACTTCTCTGAAGTTGGGAAGTGTCACTGAGAATACACAGCTCTCTGAGAATTTTATGAGAGCGTTATTTATGTGCAACCCCTAAGTTAGGCACTGTTGTAGTTGTAGTTACAAAATTGACTAGTTGAATCGTCCCGGTATGAAATTCCTAAAATGGCATTCACTACCCCCTCCCTGGCTCGCTCACTAGGCCACCTACATCTCGCCTGGGTCAAACAGGCCCTGCATCCCCTTTTCGTGTTCACTGTTCAGAAAAACCTGAGGGCAAACTGGCCAGTGGTCATCGCACGATTTCGAATAAAATAACGGATACTGAAACGGGCCCCTCCTTGTCCTGGTTCTGCCGTTGACCCCAGGTGCTTAAATCCGCTAATTTATTCAAAGTGGTAGGTGTTCTCATCCCTTTAATTTACTGGATTTTGTGAAATGTTGATGTCAGATCCCGTTATTTACCTGTGCCGAAACCGCCCTAACCGGAACAAAGGTGTGTGTGGCCCATTCAATGTATGTACTTGGGGCTAGACCTATCAGGGTAGAATATTTTGGGGTGTAACAGCACCCATAGCAACCCTCATCGATTGCTGTACCGATAATTCTTGATCTAAATTTGGGATTTTACGTGGATTGTAATTTATGCATTTCTCCATTGCTGCCGGCATTAATCGAGCCATAATTTATTGCAATTTCTAAACTTCTTGAAGCTCATGTTACGAAAATGAAGTACATGAAAGCGTTTATTTCGGCCTCGTATCTCATTTTCGAGAAAAATGTATCATGAGAGTCATTGCGTTTTTCTATCAAATTCTTTTGTTTATTTTCAGCCATCGGACAGAATATTCGTCAGTTTTCCTGCCAGGGCAAGTTGAGGTCCAACATGGCGACCAAAGGGGTGTGCATGTTCGCTTTGGACTGCATCAAGAACAAGGGCACCCACCTGGGCACTTGCATAGACAGGTTTTACTTTGGCAGCTGCTGTAAACTGCCCCAAAACCACACGTCCAACTCGCCTGATTCGGCCATAATCAGCAACGAAATTCTGCCCATCTTGGACAACAATTTCACCCCCAAACAGCCACATACGTCAAGCACGTCACCGGCCATCTTAAGCAACGAAATAGCCACACTGTCAACCACCAGGACCACCAACAAAGTGGCCCTAAAGACAACCACCAGTGACAAGGTGAAGCCAACCACGGCCAGGCTGAGACCACGACCTAGCATCATAACTGCAGCGAAGCCCTTGACGACGCCATCTTGGATTCAAGTTTTGGAAACCATTGTGACAGAAACCACAACCACATTTGCCACGGAACCTAGTCTGCAGTCTACCACTCAGGTGGATGATGTGGAAACAAGTACCACATTGGCATCATCGGAGGACCCAGAGATGGAGCCTTCGTCGTCTGACCACGAGATGGCACTGACGAGTGATGCGACTGAGGCGCCATCTGTGTCATCCACCACAACGGAATGGACGACCTTAGCGCCATCTACGACCACTGAAACGCCATCTACGACCACCGAAACGCCATCCACAACTACTGAAACGACCACCACAACGCCATCCACAACCACTGAAACCACCACTTGGACCACCACGACGCCAACTACTACCACTGAAACCACCACGACGCCAACTACTACCACTGAAACCACCACCACTACCACAACAGCGCCACCTACAACTACCGAACCACCGCCTACAACGACCACCGAAGAACCCTTCAATATTTCGAAATTGGCAGAAATGGATTATAGCGCAGGTAAGGGTCATTTGAATGCTAAAAAATATATACAGTGTACTTATTTGTAACGCAGTAATTTCCATTCTTCGAAGAATTTAATTTAAGGTTCTAAAATGTACTTTTGGTTTGTATAAACAATTGGAAGTTATAAAAGAAAAACTAGGTCAGTTTTTTTCCTTAAAAGAACGTTATGGTTTTTATGACCATCTCAGATTTAAATTAAAGTATAAGTACACGTGCAATATATATTTATACTCATTTTTGTTTTCCGTAATGGATAATTTGACAATTAAAATTGTTTTCAAATTGTCATTGAGTTTGTGTAAAAAATTGCAAGCTATGAAAAAAAAATCAGGTTGGGTATAAAAAAGGTTTGGTTTTTACCAACATTTCAGATTTAGACCAAAAAAATACATGTACAATGCATAAAACATTTCGAGACAATTCAGTGGACTAATTTTATGTAATGGACATTTTTTTTTCCAAATCTGTTTTTCACAAACGAATTTAACGAATTAGTTTTTAATTTTTCCTCATTTTAAAATTTTATTTAGGCTTACAATGTAGTAATTTCCAGTCATCAAAGCATTTAATATTGCCATGATGGACATTAAAAGTAATGATTTTGGTTTAATCAATAAAAAAATTCAAAAAAAAAACTGCAGAAATCCATTTGAACAACACAAATATTGTTTTTTATTACGCTAACTACTGTTTAAAATTGAAATTAATCGTATCGAATGCCGGAAGTCAGCAATCGTTTTGAATCCTTGGAAATTCAGCAGGGCTTCCATTGACCTGGAAAACCTGGAATTGTCAGGGAAGTCGGAACGACCTGGAAAAGTCATGGAAATTTCAAATTTTCATGCAAACGTCAGACTAATTTTGATGAGATAAAATGCCAGCCTTAAATTGCCACTATCTCAAATGATTAATTGCTTATGATACTGCTCAAAAGAAGACTAACTAATTACACTTACACAATAATAAGGAATTCCTCTACCTGGAAAAGTTAGGGAAGCTGAGAACTTAATTTCGGTCAGAACACTGATCAGTGATTTTTACATAACATTTTGCAAACATTATTTTATAAACACTTTATGGCGAAAAGTTGCCCTGCTTCCAAATATTCTTCCACTTCAGGATTCCCCAAAAAGGAGTGTTAAAATTTTAATTTGTTAATGGCGTTTAGTTGCGCTATCGTCCTATTCTTGTTGCCCCCACTGGGTCAGTGCCTGTGACGTCACTGCACCCACTGGCTCCAGTGGGTGGCACTTTTTCACGCCCTTGAATTTTGCACATTTTATTATTGTGAGGGGGCGACCAAGTATGCCGAATTGCTGCTCTTGAACTTGAGACGCGTTACCTAGACCCAGTTCCGGCGGGGGTGGATCTAGTTTTTGTCCAAAAATTAGCACATTTTGTCGAATTGAAATTAGGACATCCCCCGCATCCTCTTGATCCAAATAACCACTAAATGGGAAGGAAGGAAGTCTCGCGTATTTCCCTCTTCTAAACGCTTCTTTGTCACTCATTTTCAATAAGGTTCGATAAGGTCGCACCAACCTTGAAACAGGAAATAAGACTGGTCACCTTCCGACACCCAGGTCAATTAGGTCGAAATTAAAAATGGTTCCTTGTCAAAAGCGCCCCCTGTTTGGAGCTTCCTCTCAATGCTCTTGTGCTTTACTTTTACTCTGCCCAGTGTGGGGTACTGAGTTGAATTGAATTGAACGTATTGAAGTTGAAATACAGGTGCGATTAGAAATCAGTATAAAAACCTTTTTTTCTTATAAGCAAATTTTTTACATTTTTCTTTCTTTTTTCAATTTGTTTTAAATGTTGCCAAAACACCATATGATAAAAGTCACGTATTTTACGTCACCAAATTCTGTATGCATCATCTATTATCTTTTTGTGAAATACGTTTAAGAGAATTGTTATACGAGCTGTAAACTTTTTTTTAAAAAAAAATATCCAAAAATCGTGCAAGTCCTTACAAATAATAAGTGTTATTTCAGCGCATTCTGAGCAGCTGTATTTATTTTAACAAAACGGTTTCGACATATGTTCAAGAAATGATGCTAATGAAGTCAGCATCATCATTCATCGTTTTAATATGCTGTTATTTCTGATTTTAGTTTGCGGTCGACAGGTTTACAAATCCAGGCCCACGGGACGAATCGTGAGTGGCGAGAAAACCGAATTTGGTGAATGGCCGTGGCAAGTAAGTGCTCATTGGTGTGATTTTTATTAACTAAAACGAGAACTAATTAAGACATGGTTTTGGAAACTATTGTTGGCTAATTCGATGCTAATTTGCCCAGATATCTCTTCGACAATGGAAGAGAACCACGTTCATGCACAAATGCGGAGCAGCACTATTGAACGAAAATTGGGCAATTACAGCAGCCCATTGCGTGGATGGGTAAGTAATACACGTACATAACCTTCTTCTGTACCTTGTAGCCATATTGGTCATTTTTTAAAAAAAGATTCATGTTAATTCTTGAACGGTACTTATTTTAGGGTTCCTCCGGAAGACCTGTTATTGCGCATCGGCGAGTACGACTTGAGCTCCGATCTCGAAAACTTAAGCCACGTAGAAAGACGGGTGCAGATCACGACCACACACCCAGCCTTCAATTCCAGGACGTTTGAGAACGACTTGGCCCTGCTCAGGTTCTACGAGCCAGTGACGTTTCAAGAAAACATCATCCCCATTTGCTTACCCGTCGACAACAACACGTTCGTGAACCAGACTGGTTTCGTAACAGGATGGGGACGTTTGTATGTTGGTAGGTAAAATTTGCTCGGTCTATAAACGACAAATATTTAATTTTTAAACATGTCTGGTTTTCTGCAGTAGTGTAAGTACCCCAAATAAGATTATGAAAGCGAGGGTTCTACAGCCAAATTAGCAAATTTAAAAAATTAAAGCCTGGACTTGAAGAGAAAAGTATAACATCAAAGATATCATAAATAAATGCTCTACTCAGAATAGCGGCGGAATTGAAAGAAACGTTTGTGGTTATCCAAACAGCTGTGTCAGTTACGTTTGAAAAACTTGAGAAATGAAGTTTAATCTT
>JAQIXS010001040.1:0-34675 GCA_034700785.1 Rossiulus vilnensis | reverse complement strand
GGTGTGCCATGGTTTGGGCACCCGAAATAAATGGAGATGAATTTTTACCACGCTTGCCTCTCTGCTAATTCGAACATGATTCGGGAAATTGTCCGAGTATTTTGTCCAATTTGGGGAAATTGCCTGAATGAAGGACATTTGGTAGAAGTCGATAAAACGTCACGAAAAATATCGCTGAAAATTCATAATGATGATAAAAACAATAGGATGTCAGGTTACGTAAATTGTTAAAGATATTTCCCCAAGGGTTCCCACTGATCTGGAAAACCTGGAATTGCCAGGGGAATTTGGAATTTTCATCAGATAAAATGCCAGCTTTAAATTTATGAGGGCGTATCCGGTCACACTTGTGCTACATTAGGGAATTTCTCAGTTTTGCATAGCACACTTCCAACTTTTGAAAATAAAAGAGGTAAATTTTGTTTTCATTTCATTTTGTTAATACTAATTGATAAAGTCGGTAAATTTTTTCCCAAAATCTGGAAAAGTCAGGGAAGTTGAACGTGATTTCGGTGGGAACCCAGCACCTTGTAATGCTGTATATGACACTGCAATAGGTTATCTTTAAAATGGGTAGTATGTTTCGTAAAATTAACGAACGAAATGCTATTTTAAATGAATTTTTAAACAAAAACTAATTTGAATTGTGACGAAGGATGATTTGAAGCTATGTGTTGAGCAATTTCCGTGAGTATTTCTAGTAACAGAAGCAGGTATGTGGAACGAATTAGTTTCCAAGCTAACAAATATTTCTCAATGTAATTTCCATGTATAATTCATTAAAATTTATCCTTCGAAATTTTGGCTAATGTTGGTACATGCACATCATTTGTTGTAATTCTCTCACAGAGTGGCGTTCAAATCGCCGAGTTCGTTTATTGCTCGGCACGTACCGGAATGCAGCGCTGAGCAAGCGTTACCAAGTTGGCTTCGAGGCCAAATTTTGATTTTTTAAATTTATTTTTCATCAGCTAAAATGCTGTAATAATTTTTTTTTAAAGTCATGTGGACTAAATAAATAACTCATGGAAAAAATGAAATACAATGATAAAATGTTTTCTAGATCACCTAAAACTAAAAAAAATGAACGGAAACGGTCACCCCTGGCACCCATGTAATGTTTAATTACTAATGATGACTAATGCTGTTGAGTGTGATGTATCGATATAGAAATATTTAATGTTATGTTTTCGGAAACCCACTCACTTTTTTATTTGTTCTGCATAATCAAGGCTGCAAATATGCATACATACTTTGATATTCGATTGAGTTTTATAATATAATGCATTTATTTTAATATTCTTTATTTAAATTTTGAAATCTTGTTGTAATATCAACACGTTATTTTGCAAGTCCTAAAAATGAAACGAGTCTATCACTGCTTAAAATGGCGGTATACCAAAAATTCTGTCTGAAACTTGTCAAGACGTCCTTGAGACGGCCATTTCCGGAAACGGAGCAAAAATGCCGCCAAGGAACACGTGAATACAGATTTTTAAATATAGGCCTATTTATAAGTTCGGTAAACAAGTATTTGGCAACCGTCGACTAAACACGCATTCAAACTTTGTTTTACAGAGGTTATGACGTCACTTGGCAAAGTGTTTCTTTCTTCCGGTTTTTTTTTGAAAGAATTTTTTATAAAAAAACTTCTTCGTTTTTGTTTCTCTTTATTATTAAGGATAAAATCCTTATTATTAAAATCTACATTATTATTATTGTAATAAAATATACGTGTTATTTTGATAACGGTGCATGTGCCTATTGCAAATGCATAGAAGGGCATTGGTTTTTGTAATCATGTGGATGGTAGAACCATAGCTCACTGTTTAAAGTTGCGAAGGAGTATATCATTATAATTGTTAAAGTTACGGAAGGAGAAGCTTACAAAATTGGTTTCGCAATTAGTTTTTTTTAAATAAGTCAATATGGGATAAAGAGAATTCAATGAGAATCCTTTAAAAAGTTTCATTGTAGGATGTAACAATGATCTCTTTGGGTTGCTATTTAATGCACTAAGAGTTCTTTTTCTTGTTTATTTTAGTAATCTGAATTTCTCAACAATGCCAGGTGTTGCTTCTGACGACGATTACAATTGCCAGAAGAAGAAGATCTCTAGGGTGAGTTGATATATTGGATTTACTCTCTTGCGCCATCTGCAAGTGTATATGGTGGAGTTATGTCTGAGTAGCTCGAGTCTACTGTATTTAATGAATTTCCCCAGTAGCTTTTTTTGGGGTGTTCCCTGGAGATTAATTGCACTATTTACCGAATCTGGGCTCCTTTATTTGTGGCACTATGCGTGAAAACGACGTGGAAATTGATATCAATATCCTATCACGTCTCGTGATACTAGTGGGATTATTCGTGATCGCTACCTCCTCACAATGCACCGGAAGTAGGCTTATCGTTATCAGGGAGGGAGGACACATCGCGATATCGACATCGAGACTCGTTAACAATCCACTCAAGATAACGGTCCTTTAACTCTGGGCTGGGACCCGAAAGATAATCGATGAAAGGACTTCACGTGACCTACTGTATCTTTGTGCAGCACCACCGATTCAAACAAATTACAACGTATCTTTGGGCATTCTGAGCTACATGTAACATTAGCTGATTTTTCAGACTAGTCAAACGTACATGTACAAGTACCTCGCTTTACGGCTTAGATAAATTCTTGGAAGTTGGCTGTAAAGCGAAATACTGCAGCGTAGCCTATAGCGAAACATGGTTTTGCAAACAAACCAACATAAGTTACGTAGAATACGTTCCAAAACGCAATAAAAAAATTTAAAAAATCGCCAAAGTTGTTGGCTAGAAATGTATTGTTGGCTATAAAATGTTAGTTAATTTCAATGACATGCATTAGTTACATTCCATTACATAGTTTTAAAGAAGCAAAACAAAATTGAAAGATAAAAATACTCGTAACAAAAAAAATTGAATGGTCTGAAGACTTGCATGACGCCATTGGTGTCACCGGCCTTAGCTCAAGTTAGCTCTCAAATGACAAACTCACTTGAAACCAGCAGAAAAATTATAGTTTTGTTGCTCATCCCTATGGAATAGGGTGTTCAGGGTTGCATCATTCGAAGATGTGAAAGAAGAGGATGACCATTTGGAAATTCTAGTGACTTGCAAATCGTCACAGTCGCGAAGTGAGGAAGGTTGTCTGTTGACCCTCTAATAGACCAGCTGTTAATAAAAGTTAGCGGGCAGTGCGGTCAAAGGTCTCTGCTCTCAAATTTGAGAAAAACAAGATCGGCTCGGTCGACTTATTATTGCCTCTGTAGAATCTTCAGAATCGTTTTTGAATAGCGTCCAAGGACGGCGTTAAAACGCCCCAAAACCAGGATTTATCGTGCGATAAACTCTTCTGACTTTATTTAGCCCCGTGCATAGGCGCATATTCAATTGGGGCAAACAACGAGCCTGGCATATTTTTGGCTCATTTTGAATGTTTGTTGCTTTTGGCCTGACGTGCTTCTTCCAAAACAACACCCAAATAAACGCACCGCAAGTGTGTTTTTGCGCATTTTTCCAGCCCTAAAATGGAGGCGTTATAAAGTTACCTTAAAGGACTTTTATAAATAGGCGGTGGTTGAAACGTCTTTGACGGCGTCGGGGTCCACATACGTTTGGTCGCCGTTTGTGGGAACTACGAAAACCATATTCTAACGTGCAATTGCAAATGGAACTGGTGGGTTAACCGATTGCATATGCTGTACTTTTAATTGGTTTAAGGTTGAACTAAAAGGATGCTAATTATGCAAATCATGCACGTTTTCTGATTCAAACACTTATTATAATGCTAAAATTATTCTATCCAGTTTAAAACTGGTCCTTAACTAGGGTCTGCGTTACGCTTTATGATTTCAAAATATCTCGTGAATGAAATGCAAAAAAAAAAATTTTCGAAAAAACGTCATGCAACCCGCAGTGCAGGGTTGTATTGAAGGGAAGACCCTTTTTAGACGGTCGCGTATTTCTTCTTCAAATTTATTGATTTTTTTTGGGGAAAATAACAGATTTTGAAATTATATAGCATAACGGAAACCCTAGAGGAAGACTATTTCTACCCTGGGGAAAATAGATTTAGGAATAATAGTAAGTATTTAAAGCAAAAATGTACATTTTTATGCTTGGTGGGCATCTTTTTTGGCTCAGCCTTAATTGAATTTGAGTGCAATGGTCAACAATGCCAAGCAATATGGAGCAAAAACCAATAAACAAAATTAAGTGTTAAAGGGACTTGCCGTAAAACAAATAACTATTACCTAAAACATGTTCACACTACTAAACTGCCTATTGAATCTGGTCAAGCCAAACTACAAAAATAGCCGTATTAATTACAAGAATACGTCAATCAATTAATTTAAACTGTTGACGTATATTCTTAAAAGATACACAAACAAACCAGCGTTAAAACTAGCAGCAGGCTATAATAGTTGTCCATCAATAAAAGCCATTGCATTCTCAAATTTTAGAGCCAATTAAAAATGTCCGGAATAAAGCAATCACGCGCAATCAAGAAAGCCAATATAGGCCTATTACTGGCAGTGATACTGACAGTTTTGTTAAGTGGTCATTAGTACGAGTGGTTGGTTGCCTGTGCGGAAGACTTCTGAAATCCTAATTGTCCGCTGTGTGAGAACACCGCCGCTGACCTTGGACTTCACGTGGTTTGTTTGATATTCGGGTTGCGAGTTGCAAGTTCAGTGTCGCACGGCAAATCGGCTGATGCGCGGCGTGATCGCGAATAATTGCCCGCAAAATTTGGAAGCGTAGACCGTCGCAGATGACACCATGAGCTGAAAGTTGAAGGTCGGATGTAGAAAAATGGGTTCCGACGAGAACCGCAAACGCCAACTAATAATAGAAAGTTGCAGAAAACAAAATCTGAGAGCGAGTCCCAACGTGGCGGACGGCCATCAGAATGTCTCTGAAGGAAGAATCCCGGTCCTCACGCAAGGGACTAGACACATTTGATTTTTAAATTGTATATGTTTAAACAAAATCTTTTCTCCCCCACCCAAAAAAAATTAGGAACAATTTGGGGAAACGCTGATCTGGAGCTGGATCAGTGGTCGTCACATGTTTTTAGGCTACGAACCCCAATCCAGGACCTTGTTGTTAGAAAAATAACTATGTACGCAACACCACAAAAACGTTTTCCGCAAATATTTTGTTTTATTGCTGACTTCGCCCGTCTCACTTTGGCGATCCCAATTTGCATTTTGGATAATGTTATAAAGAGGAAATCCTTGTTCGTTTGGCTGATGCAGGTATTATACAGTATATAGTAGCCTAAAAATCCTTTAAATATATAGTGAAACCTATCAAATTGAACACCTTGCTATACAATTGGATAGACGACCTTAGGTCCACCTATTGACAGTATAAAGTGCATATGAGTATCTATAATACATGTAAGTTGTGAATTGTTTCGTCAATTTTGAATAGAAAACTATCTTGAGCTCCTCACTTCGGTTTTAAAGCACTGTCTGAGTTTATGCTACTGAGTCAATTTTCAAGATCTAAGCAAAATTTCACGCTCAATTAAAGTTCAATTAAAATGCTAAAAAATGTAATATTGCATCATATTACTTGTGCTTTCTTAATTTCATTATGATTGTGAAAATTAATTATATGTAAAGTACTTATAATTATAGTAGGACATTAGCAAAGTCAAATTTAATACGTCTGTTGACAGAATGTTGTGTTCAACATAATAAAATCGTTAATAAAGGCATTGAAATGTAATTTTCAATTGTAAGTGATGATAGTTTACTTTATTTTAAGTGTACAAATTATGACAATTTTTTTATAGAAATTTTGTTGATGCATTGACCACCTGATTAATGTTACCGATTTTGCCTGGTCCCTTTTGTGGTCAGTCTGGTGGTCACCATAGCCAGGTTTTACTGTGTTTGTATACGTATTCAGTGAAAATCATGATATCGGTCTCTGCAAATGTGGCGAAACCGAATGCCGCATCCATAATTTGAATCACTGCCCGTTGAGAAACCAATTTTGTTGCAAATTATGGACTGTATGTCTTGATTCGCGACATAGCGCCTCGTCGCATTGGGCCCTGGCTTATGGGCACACAGATATAAACGAAAGCAGGGGTAATCATATCTTAATTTTGTTGTTCGAAGATAACCCGGGGAAATTAATTGCCGGGATCGATAGGCCGCCTCCATGGCCAATGTGTGTCACGGAATGCGCTTTTATCAGCTGAGCTACGGAAAAGAAGGCCGGTCTGCGGTTGATTTAACGGAATTATCGTATCGAGGGAAAACAAGTCCGAAGGTCTCTTACTTGGTTTTGCCCGACCATAGAGTGCACTTGCACCCGAAAATATGCGATAGCATAGCGGTACCGCATGATTTCGTAAATAGGTACTTAAAAACCCATGTGCATGTAGTCTGATTAAATGGAAGCTTATCAATTTCTAAAGATGCACACGTGCGTCGCTTGTGTCTGTTTTCGTTGTTCAAAAACGTTAACAACGGAACAATTTTAAGATTAGTTAAGTCAAGGAAAAATTCTTCCTCTTTCGAATCACCCAACTAGGACGTACTACAATAAAACAAACCCAATTTTTTTTTGAAGAAATCAAAGAAATCAGAAGCAAAGAAAACTGAAATAGAGATCATCCATTTAGGCTAAAAAAAATGTACTTTAGCATTGGCAAATCTCAGAAAACAAACACAATTATAAAAATAACTTTTGCCCTTGTTTTGTTATGGCAATGATGCAGAATAACGCCAGGGGGAGTTGATTAATATCGACCAAAATTCCAAGCACATCTAGGCGCCGATTTGTCTTGGAATATCCTGTTGCAAGCAAGCATTCGTTTTCGCTGTTCGTGGTTTTGAAATGGGTCTTATAAAACATGCTTTTTTCTGAACGTATTTGTATTTAATGTAGACTTTGGAAACTAAACATTAGGAGCCAGTAAAATTAATAAAACCAAATTATAAAAAAAGTTTGTTCCAATTTTAGCATTTGATTTTAAATTATTTCCAAAAATGTATTGCAAGACAGTGGCTTTAAACTAATCGATTTTCTACATTGGCTGCCTGGCTAGTGACCAAACTTTAAAAATGTGTTGGGATTTTAGATAATCCCTGTAGCCATCTATTTATGTCAGTTATCAGTAGATGGCGACACCGTCTATGGCTCGGTGATTCCTCCGTGCGGTCTGTTCCAGTTAAATGAAAGCATTGTTTTAAAACTTTTTTCGACGTTTCTAAGTCTTGGATATCTTATTTTTAGGATCCGATGTCTCATAGGATTATAGAAAAGCGACGTCGCGATCGCATGAACAATTGCCTGGCTGATTTGAGCAGCTTGATTCCATCCAATTTCCTGAAGAAGGTATTAAAACATTCACTTTATTTGTTTGCATTTAAATATTAATAGCCAAATTACATTTATTTTAATAGTTTGCTTAAACACGTTTCGATTTTTACTCTTTACTCGGTTAGTATTGAAATGAAATGCGTGACATCGGCTTTAATTTTACAAGATATGAAATTGGCTTTTTGTTTTTATCGTAGCAATTTATAACGAAATTAAAAGAAAATGAAGATGTTATTCTGTTTTAGATCAGTTATAAATCTTGTAGAGAATTTGACTTTGGATATTTTAATTATTTGGATTAATTTTATGATTTGAATTTTATACAGAAACCTACATGTGTCTAATAAATCATTAATACGTAATGGAATCTTTTAATTCATATAAAAACTGATTTGTTTTAAAATGAAAACGTACTGTAAATCTATTATTTCCTTCTCTGTTAATTGATTCATTTTGAAATAGTTATTCAAATAATATTATAATTTTTCTATGCAATTTTGTAGCAGGGACGGGGCCGCATCGAGAAAACGGAGATAATTGAAATGGCCATTAAACACCTGAAGCAGTTGCAGGCGCACCATTGCAGGGTGCCCAACTTGTGCCCAGCAGGGCTAACCCCTGACCAGCCGGAAGCGACCATCGACCACTTCTGCTTGGGCTACCAAGAGTGCTTGTCTGAAACGATGCATTTTCTGGTGGAGATCCAGGTGTGCTATCCGGGGGATCCTCTATGCGTGCAAATCATGAACCACTTGCAGAAGCACAGGGAAAGGATATTGAAAGGTAATCACCACACACACATTTTCATGTCCCAAAATGCCAAAAAAAAGCCTCTGCAGAATTTCCAAAGGTTCATTAAAAATAATTCTGAAATTTAATTTAACTGCAAATTAACAGTATGCACTGGCTGATTACTGCAATAAAACTCAATTTGTCCTATTAATAATTTTAATTTTGAATGACTGCCTGCTTTCAAACAGAGATGGTGGACCGTTTCCAGACAAACTAGGGGACAGTTCCTCTTAATTACTTCCCCTTCCCTGTAAGTGTCCTGTCGTCATGAGCATCGTTAAGGCCAATTGAAAAGAATGCTCACCATGCAAAAACAAATTGCACATTTTATTATTCAAATAATTGTTTTAATTGCTGGATTTTCTCCAGTGTAGAATTGGTCGTCTTCTAGAGTCAAAGCTGTGTTTCTTTCATTTCAAAATATTCAGTTGATTTAAAAAAATTAAATAAATTTGAAAAGCAGTTATAAATTCGCTCACTGGAACCGGAATTTCCCTGCAGTGCAACCTTTATTGTATTTTTTATTTTTTATTAATTGATGACTAATTCTACATGGGTAAAAACAAATTTAGCCATTATAAATAATTATTTGAAGTAAAAAATCTGTAGTTTTTTTTACATGGAGGGTATCCTTGCTACTCAACCTAAAGGCAATTAAAGCGGCAGTACACTGCTTCTTGTATCTTGGTCTTTACCGTGAAAGCTCGATTATCCGAGGTAATGGATAATCCATTTCCACGGATATTTGAATTGAAAGCATAGCTAAAAATAGGTATAACTGTGGGTGTAAAACAACATTATTTTGTTCGAAAATAACTTTTTAACAACTTGCTTTTAATCGGTTTAAACACTTAATCGGTTAATCTGACTGTTTATCCAAGGTTACTTCACCTCGGTTAATCCGAGTGTTTATCCAAGGTTGCTTTACCTCGGTTAAGCCGAATATCCCATAACCGGACATCTGGTCCTCGGATATTCGAGCTTCCATTGTATTTACGTGAAGTGTATGCGAAGCAAAATACTGCTATTTATGCGTAACTGAACTGTATTGAACTGCAAATTGCAATGATCTGCTAGTCTACATGGATGATGGAACTCCATAATCTTTTCACCTATTTGATTTGTGTCCATGGCCAAGAGTTGCCTCATGACAATGGTTTCATTTTACGTTCCTTTAGGCAGGAGGAGCCGAAGTCCGTCGAAAGACTCTGAGAGCGGGGTAACCAAGCGCTGCACAGACAGCCCTGATGGCTCCCAGCTTGACCGCTCTTCACCCCAGCCCTTCTGTCCGAGACGCCCTAACGGACTCGTCCCTGCGACCGAAGACGCCCTGCCGGAGGTGACCCCGAAGATCGAGGGAAACTCCCACTTCGACTCAACCGACTTGAGCATGAAGTCATGCAGCGAGGCAGCGGACGTCCAGATGAGCGAATCGGACGACACCAAGCCGAGCTTCGACCAGGCCCTCACCAACGGCCACGTCGCAAACGGGGGCAGCCAACTGCGCGATATGCTGCAGAACCCGCTGCTGCGGCTAGCTGGCAGGGGGCGCAGCATGAGTGCCAGCGCCAGCGGCAGTTCTCGGCCCTTCAGCACAACCAGCAGCGCCAGCAGCTCTACCAGGGGGCATCCCGGCAACGACAGCTCGGAGGTGTTCAAGTATAAGCGGAACATCAAGGAGCGCTTCAAGGCCGACCAGAGGGTCATGAAGGTGAACTGGGACGAGGGGTCCAGAGGGTCCACCATGACAGAGGGCGCCACCACTGCCGATGAGCGGCGCTTCAGCGAACCGATGCTCGAGACTCCGGCTTTGGAGTTTCAGGCTTCGGTGCCGAGGACTCTTGAGTCGTTACTGACCGCGGTGCCAGGCAAGTGTTCCTCGCTGGACTCCGTTCTTCCGTTAATGGTGTCCACAGACAGTACAGACAAGGTAACAGCGCCGGCATACGCTGCACAGCAGTTTCATCCGGCGCTGAAGCCGCTGTCAGAGGCTGTCGTTGCGGGCAACCATAATCTCCGCCAGGTGTCGCCACCCTCATCGCAGGACGAGCTGCCTGTTTTCGTGCTGCACCCTAAAGGCAACTTCTATGTGCCGATGACCATTGCGGCGACCCTGGTGCAGCCCTACTTGAACATGGTGCCGGAAGTGGTGCCACAGCTTCTGCACCACATAGGGCTGGCTGCCTTTTTCTGGAACAGTGGTTCCGTAAAGATTGAGGCGGGAGGACAGTGTGGAGACGATCCAATGCAGAGGCGATGTGCCAGCTTGCATAGCCAAGATGTGCCTCCCACAATGCACCCGTGGAGCTCCGTACTTGGATGCACGTGATCTAATGTGCGGGAACTCCTCGGTAAAACAAGCCAGAACACGCCATACTCTGCAAGTGCTGTGAACCAAAAAGCAGGAGTACACTTTTAAAAGTTTGGTTGATTTGCATTGACCGACCTTATGCTAACCACCACTCTAAGAAACTGAAACTGATGTTTTTTAACGTTTTTAATCATCTGGAATGTGATAAACTCTTTTAATTCCCTTGTATTGCAGATATGCGTGAGAGAAAAACAATTTTGAGTTTTCTTCCCGGTTGATTTTAGAAATGATTGTTTGCTTTTAAGCAATAATCTTGCAACAGACAGCAGTTTAAACAGTTTCCAAGTTTCAAACAGCCAAAACCACATCCTGAACAATGTGTGGAGATTCGATGTGTACAATGTCACAACTCTAGTGCCAACACAAAGATGACAGTTTAATGCCTGGTGATTGGTTGCAATGTCTTCGTTATTAAAAATAAGTAATACTAAACCACTCTTTAAGAACTTTTATGTATTATCTAGTATGTTACTTGTTCTGTCCATTCATCGAAATCTTACGACAACTTTTCTTTTATAAACGTTATGATTAACGAAATGATTGATGGGTTGTTTTAAACTGACAGAGAAGGCGACCAGAAATTCCTACTTGTCTACTCTTGCCGTGATAATCCTATGATTTTATTTATTTTTAAAATGCAATTTAAAATGTAAATTGTTTTGAAGCCGTGGCGTAATACATTTCTATACTTGTTGAATGCTTGTAACTTACTAATTTAAAGCGAGATCGAAATAATTATATAATTAATTCAATAAAAAATCTTGCTTATAATCAGACGTGCAATTTTCATGTGGTCCGTACGGGACCCCGTAGATTTTTTCCACCAATTACAGTACTCGACTTGCTTGAGTTACGTAATTTCGTCAACTGCAATTGGTTACCTTTTCATCGTGCCCGGATTGCCAATGAAAACATACTATTATTGTACTTATATCGTCAGGGATTTGTCACAACAGGCCTAAAAATCGCGCGAACGCCTCGCTCTAGAGGCAATAAGTCACGTGAGAACATAAAAAAATTGAAGTGTCTATTTCGCGCTTAGTTCAATTCGCCGTCTACAACTTTATGTCCCGAATGAGGCTCCGTAGATGAGGCGTCGCCATTTTGAGAATCGTGAAAGGAATTCATGGCGTCCGCGTTGCTGTTGTTGCGTTTTGATGCGCGTTTTTCAAAGCAACGGTGAGCAGGTGAGTCGATATTACCGACTTTTTTGCAGTATTATTAATAATTAACTGGGTGGGAGATTCAGGACGTCATCTAGGCGCATGTCTCAATGTAAACCTGGATTTGTGACTTATTACCTTGTCCTTTTTGAGGGCGCTGTTGTAGCGTCCTTATGATTTATCAATTACCATAAATCAAAATTGTGAATTTTCCCTATTTGCACTGCGCTGTATGATCGACAACGCCGTAAACTGTAGTAAAATGTGTTGAAAGGCGGCACAGTCACTCTAATATTAAAATGTGATTTTGATGTCCTTATCGATTGAGGCGTTGGTCGCTTTTAAATATGCATGCAGGAGCACGTGGGGGTCATGTAACCTGAGATTAGTTTTCTTATGGGTGAATATAGATTACGGTTGGGCGTATGGCACCTAGAGTTCGTTGTAACTACCTTTCGCCTGAAAGGTGTTTAGGATTGCCAAATGAATCGGATTTAGCCTACCGTATGTGCATCATACCGTTTATTAGGCCTACTTATCATTTGTGCCATAGGCCATTTTATTTATTCAAATCACTATAAATTAACCTCTAAACGTTCAATAAAAGTCGATTGCACCATCGTATGCTGCACTTTCGTACTCGCCATAAATACATGCCAGACTAGCAGTCTTGGAGGCATGCATGGATAGTTCAGTGGTAGAGTGTCTGCTTTTGATGCCTAAAACTGCTTGATGCGAGTTCAAACCCCGGTGAGGTTGGGAATTTTGTCCGCTTAACGACAAAACCGTCGAACCGTACAGACAGGCATCGTACGAAGTAAAAGGTTGTAATAAAAAGCCAAGCAACCTGATGAAATCTTTCAAGGAGTGATGATTACTGGGATAGCGAAAGATGCTTCTTAATGAAATCTATTAGTTAGACAGTAACTGACCTTGGAATCATTGGGACATTTGTTTTTAAAATTATGTACATGTACGGGATCTGGGCATTAAAGCATACCAGCTGAAATGGCATTATGTAACAACCTACATTTTTTATGTCATATTTAACTAGTGTGGGTCTTTATACTCGCTTATTTTATGCGTAGTTGTTAAGTGTGATTGTGTTTAAAGTGGTAGCAATAAACGTGTCCCAGATACATGTGCAATGTATCCTTGGCTTCAACAATGGCACAAACTCGGGCGAAGTTTTAGGCAAATTCTTAATGACTGAGTGTCGGATGTAATTTAGTCATATAGTACAAAAATCTAGCCATTTTGTGAGCTTATGTAAATTTGTTTGCTAGTCTATGGCTAAGAAAGCATTTATTCATAGATACTTACTAAAATGCGTGCTAATGAAATAGCTAATGAATAGCTGGAAAAATAAGGTCACCAACTACCAAATTATCCCGTATTGGACGATGTTTGCTTTCAACTCAATCAATACGAGATGTATTTTATGTTAGGAATCGTTTCGAGCTTTCTCAAGGTTGATTTTGGGATTTGTTTTTGAAAAGCTTTGGCTGTCAAAGTGAACCCTCGTACTGCTATTCTACAGCTTCGATTAAATCTGTTCCATCTCTTGTTGTATCAATAATCGTGAGAAAGGCCCAATTCTTTTTCCAAACTAAATGAACAACAAACCAGCTGTGGCATAAATGTTGTGGCTGGATAATGATGATAGATATTTGAAAATAAAACATGACGTGGCGGCGAGTCCAAGGCTGGCAGTAAGTCTCCTGGAATTAGGGTTTTCACCTTGGACTGTTTCCAACACCACCTGTAAGGCTACGCGACAACCTTGCGCATCACTAATTAACGGCATTAGTCATCATACGTGTATTACGTTAACCTCGGCTGTTGTTGACAACGACTAGCCCATGTTAGTGTAATTTTAGCACCCTCATGGCTGCATGGACGATCCCTCGTTAAATTTAACGCCCCTGTTGCACGAAGCCCTTTGAATTATAATTTACTAATGGATTAAAAGCATTACCAAACGTATATCTAGTTAGAGGGAAATAAGGGAATTCAGTTTTATATTATGAATCAAGAAATGCTGTCCTGAAGGTCTAGATTGTTTTTTAACATGGAAATTTTTCCACCTTACCTCCTCACACTCTTTTTGGCGTATACAATTTCTTGGATTGGCAACATTTTCAAACGTCCCCTGCCACTGACACAATTTCGCTGGACCCGTTTTGTCCCTCTGGCGGTCATCATGTACCGGTTTTGGTTGGGGAGTTTCTCCAACCTTGTATTACTGGTGAGTTGAACAGGTAATACCGGAAGACATTATAATGTGTGCTTCATTCAGAAGTGGGACAATTCATCTTAGGCCGTCTAATGTCTGGTTGTGCTATGGTCTTTCAGACTAGTTATCGAATAAATTGATACTTCTTTGTCGTGACCTGGGTTCCATTCAAGAGGAACACGACATCCCCTCTAACCATGTGATTCTCGTTAGTGCAAACGTTGCAAAGGTGTACTAAGGTAGGCAGGTATGGAAAATAATGGTGGTTCAGAAAGTCAGTTTGTGTAGACTGTTTGAGTATCCTGTATTTGCATAACTACGGTACCTGACGGTTAATTTGGAATTTTCAAAGCGTGACAACCAATAAGATACCCGGATACTTAGTATAACCGCCGTGACTTGCAAACTGAAACTTTTTGCTTGGGGAAATCTGCGCACTAGATTTAAATTTCTACTGTCTGTTTTTTTTTACACAGTGAAAAGTGTGAATATTTTTTTCATGGCAAGTAAAAATCTTAAACTATATACTAAACAATAGTTGTAAAATGATAACGTACAAACGGTGCGCTAATAAAAGCAAGAAGACGAAATAGCCATTTCTACAGCAAAGTAGAAAATTTCGCTTACTTTGATAGTGCTTTATTATTTTGGATACGTGTGATATTCGTCTTTCCACTGATTTTAATATTTTAGAAAATGCTTCAACAATTATACCAATAATTGGAAAATTTTCCCCATGAAACAATTCATGTCTAGACACTTGGTGTCTATGATACATTTTGTTATGCACTGAAAAGCCAGCTACTACAGTAACAAATTTGGTTGTTGAAGTCCTTGACGATTCCTTAGTTATCATTAGGCTTAAATAACTACCAGAAGGGATAAAACCCCTTAGTGCATTGGTTTCTTTTTTTCTTCATTAAGCTTAAAAGTAATTTTTTTTATGGCATAGATTTAATCATAAAAAAACTTTAAGAATATACCAGGTGTCTCACTATTCTTTAAACCAGTTTCGATTAAAATACTCGGACTTTTCTATTGCATGTTTACCGTAACTTTCCTATATCTATTTCACTATGTCAACACCTCAGTTGCATTCATTTGTCAGCTTTGGTCCAGTTAGGATCGAGAACCAAAACTTGTACCAAAGCTGAGGTGGAGCTTTATTCCAAAAACGTAAACAACGACGTCACTGCAATCAGCGCCAAATTGCTAAAACTGTATTTCTCGTATCACTACCAATTATTTTTTTGTTTTCAGTAAAATAAAGGTTTCGCCTCGCCTGCAAGAAAGAAAGTCAAGTGGTCGCAAAATGTGAGCCACATCGAATTCAGCTCCATGATACATGAAACGCCATGGAGCCAGGGGATCCTGAGCGCCAAAAGGACACGAATCGTGGTGCGCAAGGGGTTGATAGTTTATTATTTTGCATAGCGCTCACCCTGACCTCCACTGGGGATGACCTCCTTTCGCAGCCAGTCTACCTGCTTGACTCCATACCTGGAAGGCTGGCGAGAGTGACCTAACTAACTGCGCCGGGAAAATATATTTTTAACGCGATGTGACCTTCATTGCTACTCACAAGCATGTTTGGAGTTCCTCGTGCGGCTGGTTTACCTGCTCTCCGGTTTCAAGCTTGGCGAATGCTTCGACTGCACTTCCGTGGAGAGATTTTCTAGAGCAGTTTTTCACTCACATTGGGGGAGATTTTTGAGGAAGTGCTGATTTCACGTTTGGATTTCCGAGTCGGCCGGATCATTTGGCCTGAAAATAATCGTTGCTCAGATCCTGGTGGAGATTGAATTGGGAGGCGGCTCATCCCTCCGAAAACGCCCATTTAAAACTAATTTAGTGTGAGAAAATTAGCGGCTGCTGCATGGCTATCACCACACCGACTCGTAATTTGCGCAGCACTCTACGTATTCGCCCGGGTTATTAATGAATCATTGGAAGCATTGTCGGGGACTACGCCTCAACAGCAATTTGCGGCCCTCGGGAGACATCGAAACTCATATTGGTGTTCGGGTGTGGCATCAGGAAGAGTCGCACGAGCATGTGAGAGCCTGTGGACACGGGAGGACCTCGGCACATGGAGAACTATCACTGCGGCAAGCGGATCGGAAGAGGAAGCTACGGCGAAGTGTGGCTGGTCAAAGGCAAAAGGGATAAGAAGCAGGTGGGTTGCGAAATGCGATGACAGTTTGCAGTGTGCTGTTCATCATGCAATGAAGACACTGTCACGTCTGTTTTTGCTTTAGCGTTTCCTGAGTTCGAAAATATCTGTGAATAATAGCTTGAAGTGAAAGATGATGATCTGAATCGTTGATATTTTGTGTAAGACTGCTTTCTTTAAAATTGTGCGAATTTACATTTCCGTGCAAGGAAACTAGCCCTTCTAAAGGTATTACATTTTGTACTGCAAGTAGATATCCACTTTAAAATCGGAATAGATACTACTGCCTATGGTAGCTGGTTAGTGTTGTGTAATATTCGAAGGGAAGCTTAAATGATGTATAGCGTTTATTTTCCCTAAGTTTGAAAACTTTGCATAGAAGCCTATGATTAATATTTAAAAATTGTAGACTTTTAATTTTGTTTTCCATAGGATTGTAGTTCTACCAAGCGTGCAAAACGAGACAATACAATTACTTCCTGTACATTTCAATGAGTTGGGTGTTTCACCCCGATGGCCGCTATTGCGGTCTCGTGTCGTTGATTTTTTTTAATACCCAAGATTTCCCGGGCCTTTGTAAAGTTTTTTGAACTTGTTTTCATCCATGGATGACATCAGATTTCCTTCATTATGAAAAAGGCTAAACCTGCAATTTATTTTCACACGATTGGAGAAATTTATGACGCTCCTACACATCTGCAGCGTTAAAATTTCTTAAATCACTCGTGCTTAAATTAAAGTGAATGCCCATGAAATGTTGAAATGATTGGTGCCGAAATGCATGTAGGCTAGTTAAAAAAATGAAAAGTAGTTGATACGTTTATTTCAAGAACGTGTATTTTTGTTATAGCCACTGTCCAGAAGTGCATTTTTCGTAGGTATGTGCTGTATTCAATCTTTTAATATTGTGAAATGGGCTGTGTAATGAAGTCTTAGTTTTGGAACCAGCACGTTTCAACATTGAACTGAACGGAACAACAGATTATTAGACCATAAACCTAAATTGCATTATTACCCTATATGCAGACTGCTCATGTTAGCAAGTAAATTAGTTTTTGAACGATTATATAATGTTAACCTGGAATCAGTTTCAGTTGAATGATGTGAAACCACCACCATCTGTAGTTGTATAAAGGAGCCGATCGAGCAACGCTCATTAAACCTCGCTTATCAAATCCAACCCACCTGATGAATAGATTGATTTTCACGAGCCCTAATCCAGGGTTAAGTCATGCAAAACCACCTTCACACAATGGGTTGTGATTATTTTTTAAAGGACAAGGGCTTTAATTACCCCGATTTTTGGTTGGAATTGTTACCCAAAATTTTTAAAATAGGCCTATACAAAAATGCATTATAATTTTGTAATTGTGCAATAATATTCTGCATAACAATGTACTTGAAACCTGCAACGTTATCACAAGGATAATTCTGTATGATTTGCATTTCTATAGCGTGCAAAAAAGAAAAAAATCGTTAATATTTAGTTGTTGTTCCTAACGATTTGTCATAAAATTTCGCTTTATCATCCCCTTAAATGCTGCAAATGTGAAATTGCATCATATTAAACAAAAAACTACGCTTGAATTCAAGCGCACGTTTATGAAGGTTAAAAGGACAGAAAATAATGTAGAAAGAAATTAGAATAAGAACTAATTCAGTCTTTCTTCTAATTCGACCTTGATGACTGATTTTTTTTAGTAAAACAAGGGCAAACATCAAATCAAATCCTCAATTTTTAAAACTGCTTGTTTTTCAAGCAGCTTACTTTTAAGTAGCGTTAAGGGATATCACAATCAATTGCAGTATTAATACTAATCTTTTATTTATTTCAGTACGTTCTGAAACAAATCAACTTGCAATATGCATCGAAACGAGAACTCCGTGCAGCCAACTTGGAAGTGCAGCTCTTGGCCACCCTGAAACATCCGAACATAGTGGCTTACAGAGATTCTTTCGAATCACAGGATGGCTTCCTCTACATTGTTATGGGCTACTGCGAGGGCGGGGATCTGTACAGTCAGATCAAGCTGCAGAAGGGGATCCCTTTCGAGGAGAGCCAAGTTGTCGAATGGTTCATCCAGATTGGGATGGCTTTGCAGGTAATTACAACATAGCTATCGTAATCCGATGTCACATCACCATGCACTAGCGCTGTCTTCTCACCTTTGAATGCTCGTTTTTCAGTACCTTCACGAGCGCAACATCTTACACCGGGACCTGAAAACACAAAACATCTTCCTGACCAGAAGCAAGATAATAAAAGTGGGCGATCTTGGCATCGCAAAGGTACTGGATGGAGACTCTGCAATGGCAACAACTTTGATAGGCACACCTTACTACATGAGTCCTGAACTGTTCTCCAACCGGCCATACAACCATAAGTCGGACGTTTGGGCACTGGGTTGTTGTATTTACGAGATTGCCACTCTGCGTCACGCCTTCAATGCCAGGGACATGAATTCCCTCATGTACAAAATCATTCGTGGCAAGGTATGTTGAATTCATGAGAAAATGATATGCTAGCTTCTTAGATAGTATCTAGGCAGTTTTGCTGTACTAATGAGACATTTGTCCAATACAGCTTCCCGCCATGCCGAGGAAGTACAGCGCTGAATTGCAGGACCTGATTCGAGCCCTGTTAAATCACAATCCTGAAAAGAGACCAAGCGTATCTCGGATTTTAAGGCATCCCTACATCAAGAAAAACATCTCGATATTCTTGGAGGGGACGCGACTAAGGTATCGATATTTTTTACAATCGAGTCTTTCTAAAATAATACGAAAATAAACCTCATCATTGAAGGGGACTACGTAATACAATATTGGATAACCTAAGCACTGCAAATGGCCTTCAAAAGCTTATTGTCGTCAATCAATCGGCAAATCTTGTTAAAATCCTGCACAATTGTTTCAAAAGTTTTAGTAAAATGCTCTTCGTATCCCAACAAGTTTAAAATTAGAGTTTCTGGATGAATTGATCTGTTTACGGAATTTACTGGTTTAAATTAAACTGATTACATTTGACCTATATGGACATTTCATTTGACCTGAAAGTAAAACTGCCAACTAGGAAAATTAAAAGAACTTTTGAATTCTGGGATGTCTTGGAATGATGATAAATTGTTAATAGTGAAGGAAATTTCTTAATGAAACTTATTTGCTAGACAGTAACTGACCTTGACTCCTGGTTTCATAGAGATTTTAGTGATTTGCTGTACTTCATGTAGTTGCCATTAAGTGAATTTCATTGGTCAAATTGAGCAATCCAGTTTTCTTTTTTAAGGTCTGTTTTCTTGTGTGTAATTTTAATGGCCTTAAAGATGGCAAAAATCAAATTGTGTACCCAAACAACTATTTCTCGATTGTATTATGATGCCTTTACCTGGGTTTTCTGCAAGTAGTGTTTCTATAATCATAACTTATTCGTTCAATAGGCATCGTGTTCCATGTCAGTCCGAGCATTCAGTGAAGTATATCATGCAGCCAGTCAAGCCAGAGCAATGCCCAGCATCCAAAGCCACAAACAATAAGGTTCAAGACGCGAAATCCAAGGCAGAAAACTTGCCATGGTTGGCTGTTCAAGGAACAAAACTCACAAAAGAAACCGAAACCAGGAATGAATCTGTGAAAGTGCATAATTCTAATGGTGCTAATTGCGCGGAAATCGGCAATGCTTCCATTCCTACTGACTGCATCCCAAAGACAAGTGCAAACAAGCCTCTCTCGTTGATCGTCGATGGACAGGAAATAAAGCTGGAGGAAAGGTTCCGTGACCGGAGGAGCAGTGATAGCTCTAGTGAATCTGGCAAAAGCCAGAAGTGCAGTTTGCCATCACCGACCAAGAAATCGTCTGAAGTTTCAGAGATAACAAACGGTTGTGGTAGCCCAAAAACTGGACGTAACATTGGTGACGAACAAGTGCGAAAGATAACCAGGATGAGATGTTTGAACAATGCTAGATCTGAGCGTGAAACTGACAGAGAACCAGAGCCTGTGACTACCGGTGTTGGTGATCAGAGCTTTCGCTCTGAATCCGCATGTTTGCAGAGAAGACCAAACAAGGAGGCTAGGCAAAGGCGGAGGCAGAGATTGTTGGAGAAAAATGATTCTGAGCTGGACTCAGTCGGATCAGCCCAACACTTTGCTGCAGACGTTAATCCGGTGCTGTCCAATAACGAGCTGGTAAGCTTAGTTATTTGTAAATTTGACCTGATATTAAAAGCGGAATCTTTGAATTTCTTGGAATGATGATATTTTGTTAATAGTGAAAGAAATTTCTAAATGAGACTTGTTTGCTAGACAGTAACTGACCTTGAATCCTGGTTTTATCGTGAAATCTGGTTTTAAGTGAAATGCTGAATTTCAATATTTATTTTTATTTGTTAGTTATGAAGATATAACAACCATTACTTGTGAAATTGACTGTGTTAAATGTTTCCTCCTTCAGCTGTATTGCTGCCAATCCTTATTTGTATATGTATATAATACATTAAAATTGTACATAAAACGAAGGGTAAATACCTTTATTAAAACAAAGTATAACCAATAAAATTAAATTCGTTTTGAAAAACGCTTCGAAAACTTAAGCAATGTGCCGTAAATTACGGGTTAATTAGTTAAATAACCTAAGTGTTTGTCAGTTTACGTCATTATTAAACTCTAAAATGTTTTATTTCACATGTCGTTTTGTCATACAAAAATCTAGTTTAGCCCTTTAATTTAGCAATTATTATTACTACTACATTTTGATAAGTTACGTCAATATTTATAAACGTATTTTTAATTTTGTTACAGCCAAATGAATGCGTTAACGGGGTAAGCAACGTGCAGGATGCGTCACCACCAGGATCCTTATCAACCAATAGCAATAGGTAGCCATTTTGTGCGGTTGTCGAGTGTTATGCCTTTCTTAATACAAGTAATGTTTAATGGGGTTTCATTTCTCTCTGAAATTTCTTGTTTTCAGTGACGGAGATTATGAGCATTTCATCGATTTGTTAAACGCGACATTAAAAGTTGACCTCGAATCTCCACCCAGTAGCACGTCATTGACCCCAGAGAAGCGCCACCTGGATCCCAGCCCCAATTCTGGTGAGGATTTCGCTTTAGCTTCTATTGCTTGTGGCTTTGCCTTTCAATCAAAGTAGCGTGAAGGTTGAATTGCTCGGTTAAAAATTGTTGTAAGATTGGCTGTTGTGGTTTGGCATGTGTAGTGGTAAATTAGACGAAATGCATCCCTGGTTCAATCAATGAAATCGTGTAGTGCTTGTGCAAGTGTTATGGCTTGTGTGGGTGGTGGCTTGATCCACAAACTTCAGTTCGATTTAATCGCTTGGTATTTATTACGTTTTTATGGTGCAGTGGTAATACATAGGAATTGCATTTAAAAATAATATGAAAATTTATCTACGCTGTAAAGCTATTTAATCAGTGCCCTGACAGAATTATTCTTCAAAGGGAAACTTTCACTTGTTATTTCATTAAAAAAACAAGCAAAAACCTTAGAAATTTCAACTGAAATCGTTTGGATCGCCTTGAAACTTTCTGAATCCATATCCCAACTGCTATGCTTTACAGTGGCATGCTATTAACCCACGATGTTTGCTTTTTAAAAATGACCTGTGGTCAGATAAATTAACATGAATAGCATCATTTTGATTGGCAACCAATTAGAAACTGGCGGACTAAGATGCTCAAGCCGATTGGAGCTGCGCATCAATGCTTTGGAGAGCGACTGCTTGCAAGGGCTAGGGAAATCCCTTCTTAGCAGAGCCATGGAGGCCATAGTGAGCAAGGATACCAAAGAGTTGCAGGTGAGTTGTGATAAATTGTATTTGGAGTCTTAAGGCACATCCAACACAACCTGGAAATCCTGGGAAAGTCAGGGGATTTGCAATTGACTGGGGAAGTAAGGGGAATTTTGACGTTTATTGAACGCGTTAGGGGGTTTCCTAAGTTTAGAAATAATTTCAGTCCAGGAGGAAGTTGTTCTTTGTGCAATGAAAGAAAACCCCAATATGAAGGACACAGGTCAGGTTCCTTCTATTTGGCTTCATTTCTCCACTGTGTGGTTAACTTCCCCTAAAACCCAAGACAAAAGGGTCAGCCACTAAGAAGCTGTGATGGAGAAATTAGCTGTATTAAATTTTAAAAATTGCAAAAATGTCGAAGTTTGCCAAATTAAACTCAATTAAGAACATCTGGGTACTCAGTGATTGAGCGGAATCTCTACCTTTTTGTGGAACTAAATTAAAAAGTTGCGTTTTTTGATTCTTCGATGTTGTATGATTATTATACAAATATTGATGAGAACCTACAGATGGTGGGAAATGATCTATTACTTAAGAAAGTCAGGGAATTTGGACTATATCTGCAGAAACCCAGACGGATCGATTTAATGATCATTTCAATATACAACCCAATTTTCAAATACATGTTGCTATGGACCTCTGTCCAGTTTAGTCTTTTTTAATTGCTCTCTTTGGACTAACTTTCTTTTTTTGTTTTATTCTAGGATGATCTGCTAGTCATCTTGGGCAAGGACAAGTATAACGATTTCATTGGCAAACTGTGGCAGTTGAAGCTATGTCAAGAATCTGTCAAACCTGAAGACCCTTAAAGACAATTTTTATTTAGATCAAAGCAGATTTATAATTTTTTATTTATTCGGAAATAAATTATATTTTCACCTCTTCTAATTTCTGTATTATGGTCAAATGTTTACTGCATTGCACGTTTTTTATAGGAAAGATTGAGCGTGCAGGGATGCATTTTGTTGTTAGTTGAAGATTTGAAACGCTGTGACAAATTTTTGTCCTGCAGCGACATGGTAATTTAGGTCGTTTGGCCTTATGCGGCGGATGAAATTAAATTCTGGGTTTAATTTAAAACTATAATCAGCTTTTAAATAGTTTGGGTAAGGGTAATTAATTAGTAACATTTGATATTACCTCTCCACATTTTTTTGGATGTTGAATTTTGTATTTGTGTGTAATCGTACATTTGTTCAAGAAGAATTCGTTGTCAGCTACTCTTGTCCATTAGCTATTTTAAGTCGACCATTTTATTAACAATTAATCCTAATTTAGTTTGAAATTACGTTTTAAGTTTAAATTTTTAAAATTACGAAATGATAAAAAAACACTCCTTAATTAAGATTTATTATTGACTACTATAATTAACGTAATAATTATTTATTCAATTTTCCAGATTCACTTTCGACACAGTGATACTTCACAAGTGATGTTGTGCTTAATCTGGACTTATGCACTGCACAAGGATACACTTTACTGGGCGAACGATGTTGTTGGATGAAGGCTTGGCACACTGCGCAAGGCTGTACGCACAATTCTGTGCCAACGATGTGATTGGATGAAGACAAGGTAGGAAAATTATTGCGCAAGGATACAACTTTGCTGGGCCAACGATGTAACAGAAGACAAGGTAGGATAAAACCAAATTTGTTTAGTGATCAAGAATAATCATGGTGACTACTAACCTGGAAAACCTGGACATCTCAGGGAATTATTAAATTAAGTTTGGAAAACTAAAAGTATTTTGTTTAACTTTAGTATTTTTAAGCATGATTGCTGGAATGATTGGCTGGAATCGGTTCTGCGATTCTCTAAAAAGAATTTTCGTTTTTATTTTGCTCATGGGATGATGTCACTGGCCACCCACACCACACTTTACAGCAGAGGAATCTCCTTTTTTGTTATTTTGGTGAATACCACACTTTATTGCATGTTCAGATCTATGACTTTTATTTGCGTTTCAATGTTAACAATCAGTTACATCAGTAACTGCTATTGAAACTTATCTTTTTTTTTAAACCTTGAAAAGTAAGAATATGGCCCAAAAAAACGTACAAAACTCAAGGAATTGTGTTTCCAGAAATTAGTAGTCACCATGATTTTGATGCATTGCCAAATTGGATCAGTTTCCTCCTGGACTCGAATGGTTGGGAATGTTGTTAGGAGAGGAAATGATTTCTCTAACTTTGACATATGCAATATTTAAAGAGGCAATTGGCCTAGGTGTCTTCGCGTTGGCTATTTCCACAATTTTTTTTTCAATCGTAACATTGGGATGTAAATAAGAATATGCTTGCATACAGCTCAGCCGTTTTCTAAAACGGGACATTATGACCATCTTTGTCTCGCCAACATTAATGCCTAAGAAATGGAACGGACGCGAGCTTACACAAATGAAGAAAGCTCTTTAATATCATTTAAAAATATACAAAACGTGTTAATTTCCTGAGAAATGGTTAACTATGCGTCTCGGACACGTCCAAGCTGCTGTCTTGGTCGTAACTGTCGCAAGTCGCATCAGACACATAAGAGTGCCTCACCACTGCAACCTGCTGGCAACTGAATCTCTGCTCCAGGCCGTGCAACAGGGATTTCACGTCATGTAGTATGTACTCGAAGGTGGGCCTCTCGTTTGGATTCTCCCTCCAGCATTTTTGCATTATGTCGTAACTGTGCATAAAGAAGCACAATGAGTAAAGAGATTGTTTAGCGATGTAATGCCAGAACAGAAGATAGTACTCACAGTCCGCTTGGGCAGTAATCCGGCTTGGCCATCCTGTGACCGGCTTGCAGGAACGCTCTCAGGTTCCAGCTCTCGACCACTGGGTAGGGAAACATGCCCCTTGTCATCAGCTCCCATAGGACGATTCCGAATGCCCACTAGGGGTGGACAAAACGCGCATAATGAATCTAATGTATCACCAAAGTGATTATTTTTTTCTTCTAATCGCCAGGACATTATTTTTAAGAAAGTGCCCCGTTTTATCTATTTTCTTGTGAACAATTTCGATTGGCAACTAGTCTACTAGAATGGTTCATAGAGGGTGATATGCTCATAAGCTTAAACTGCATTTTAACCATAGTAGAAAGTGTTTAGACGCATTTTTTCTAGCCTAAAGACTAGTTGATCCTAAATATTCGATGAAATGTTTAGTTTGAACTTTCAAGTGAACTAAATGATAAGCTTATTCCCTTTAAATAGGCGTTCTTTATTGGAAATAATTTTTAATCAAATATGGAAACATTTTTGTGGTTCCAGTAATTAATTCATTTTGGCACGTGGAATTTCATTTAGTCAAAACGAAATGTAGTTTGACAAGTAGGCCTTGTTTGCCAAAATGTAACTTTATTTAACTCCATTTCATTTCGGAATAAAACTTTTTTTCGTCCAATACTAGATATTTTAAACAATGGACACATTTTCTAAATCGACGTATCAACTTGAAATTTAAAATAGTTTGTTTGGAAAATTTGGGGATATTTGTAATGTGCGTTTTTATCAAATAGAACTCCACGATTTTATGCAAATGCGCCTATACTTACCACATCAGACTTCAGCGTGAATGTATAGTGGATGATGCTTTCCAGTGCCATCCACCTGATGGGCAGTGCAGTTCTGTTATTGCCCCTATAGTAAGACTTTTCGTACATGCTTCTGGTCAGTCCAAAATCGGCTATTTTCACTGTCATCTCCTCGTCCAACCTGCAAGCAGTTTATTCATTTTTTACCAATGTTCTCCTTAAATTCTCCAAAGGGCTTTTCCAGATTTACCTTCTTGCCTTAAATTATTCACTATTGAACACTACACTTACAAGCAGTTTCTGGCTGCCAGATCTCTGTGGACGAAGCGGATGGACGCCAAATACCGCATTCCTTCAGCAATTTGGACTCCGAAGTCTATGAGATCCTTAATCGTTGGCGACTGAAATAAAACAGGACCGGGTCTAAAACAACAGTTTTCATTCAAATAATCCATCATGTGGGTTGGAGTGAATGAAAACACTTTTTTGAATTGGAGTGCCTCAAAAGATGAAGTCTTGGTTTGTAGTGTAGTTTCGCTTACGTTTTGCTCATTCCTGATGTACGACAACAAATCACCGTGCTTCATGTACAGCGTGATGATCATGGGAACTCCGTTGCGCTATTGGGACACCCCGACAAGGTCCAAGATGTTGTCGTGATGGAATTCCTTCATCGTGATGGCCTCCTCTAAAAACAATCTCGACGAATCCTTTATCGCCCTGAAATCTGTGACCATGAAATTAGTTGAATTTCTTGACGTTGGTCAAGGATTGCCACTTAGCTACCTTTGCTGATGGTCTTGACGGCCACTTCAGTGGGCAGAGGCATGTTGAGATTAGCCTTAAGGACGCGGCCGAAATGACCCCTGCCGATGACCTCCCCTATTTGCAAGAAATCGACGAAAACGAACAAGCCTTCTTCCTTCAAAGTGGACAGAATAGCTTCGATTTCGTCATCTGGAGCCTTGGGGTTATATGTGGTACACAATTTAGTGATGTCACTAACCATACTGACATTACTAGTGATATTACTAATGTTATAATGATATCAGCAGAGAATCATAGTGATATTAGCATAGCATTATAAGTGGTGATATCAGTAGATAATCACATACATGTACTGATCTTTTCTCCAGGGTGGGCTTGCATTGCGCTCTGACGTAGCAGTCCTGCACGCTGTAAGGAGGCGGAGGTTGGTCAATCGGAAGAAGACTCGCAACAACTTCTGAAACATAAATTGTTTCAACTGTTCTGAAAAGTGAAATTTACTCCGTATGAAATGGAACGAAATATGAGCTACATGTATGTGAAGTTTGCAAATGCTTTCTTCATTGAAAACTGGAATGCTAGGTCATCTTATGAAATATCACTACACAACTGTAATAGTTAAGAAAAATGTAACCTAAAGTACAACAACAGCAGCAAACAAAGCATTAAGGGGGTATGACCCCATAAAGGTTTAACGTTGAAATGGAAGTAAACCCTTTTTAAAATGAAGTATACAGTGTATATGCTGTGACATGCATGTAAAACGGAGAAAAGGTGTGAATAATGTATAAGTTAAACTGAGAAAAAAAATGTATAAATGTGCAATGCATATATTGCAAAAAGTTGCTAGTTTTTACATTCTTTAATATTTGAACTACAATGTATGTTTATGTCAAATTCCTGACGTTCTATTTACAAAATAATTAAGCCAAATGTTTTGAATCTAAACTTTAAAATGATCGATCGGCGGATGTTTGTGTAGTTTTTCAGTTTGGTGTATTTAAAATTCGTTGAAATATAAAAAACCAATACGTCAACCTTCTTATCTATTCCGATGCTGCAATTTGGCATTTTGCACCCCAACAAAATAATCATAAATGCTGAAGTAAATATCATAGTGTCTAGACTGACGCCAGTGCACATGTATATAACAATAAAAGCTAACAAATGTATCTAGTTTCTGTTTTAAAAACTGCATTCGGAATAATTTTTTTTTAAATTCCTGTTTGTTTAAAAGAAACAAGGGGCTATAGACGTAAATGAAAATGTAATTTCAAATGACATGCTTTACATGCAGAAAGTTTCTTATAGTTTTATTATTTACAAATGTTATAATGATGTCGGTTTAAGTTATAGCATTTTAGGTATCAATATGTGTTCTGTATCCATGCTAACGTTTCTCAAAGAAACAACAATAGAAGCTCCAAAGTTGACCACCTCCCCACGTTGGCCACATTTTAACTGACCAGACAGTCATAAATGTGCAATACTTGTACTTTATTATGAAAATTTTTATTAAGACAATCCATGACCGTAAGCAATTGTTTAAATTGAACGGGATATGTGGGGGTGGGGGACTGGAAGTGCATACAAACCAGACGGGGGGGTTAAAAGCCGTCAAAATACCCGGACATCCTTTGTGAATGGTCCCTTGTACGTGTAGTTCACGGAATTAAAATTGTCAGTACAAGCCTCGTTCCATCTGTTAACCACCTCCTTATGTTGACCAGTTTGCTACAGTCCCTTGGGTGGTCACCTTACGGAGGTTTTACTGTATATTGGAACAAAACCTTCGAATAATCACTTAAGTGATAAGTTCGCTTCTTAATTTTACTTCCTTCACGTACAAGTATAAAGGAATTGTTTTGTTTCTTTTCTGATTACGGTTATTTAATGCGGTGGAATATTCTTATTGAATATGGTGCCAGTTTAGGATGGCTTGTCAATTGTGGACTACACCCGCTTCTTAATTTTTGAATTCCACTGGACTTTTTCATTTTTGATCAAGTAACTGGATCAAATGTTATGCATAAAAGGAGATACTTGAAAGTGCAGTGATATGTCTTACCTTGGCTTTCCTCTGAGCATGGTTTTGGAGATTCAGCCCGAAAAACACATTTAAGACTTTCCGAGCGTTGCTTGAAAGGCCACATGCTTGAGATGATGGTCACTTATTGGAGAGTTATTGCTCAAGTAGATTCTCAGATATCTAACCCCCACATTTTGATCCAAGTATCGCTAATTTTTTAAAGCTATTTTCCCCGTTTTTTTCAATAAACAATCGTTTTTTACACCTTTACTATTTTCTCGTTAACTACGATAAGGGTTGCTATGTTAGGAGGATTATCTCAACTTCAAACGCCCGTTTAAACCCGTCACGAGATTGGCTGATTGATATATTATCAATAATAAAATGGGCTTACAGGGAGCAAAATATGATAAGATTTCACGTGATGTGACGTGACTGACCTTTGGATGCTAATTTTTCAGCCCTCTGCTTTAAAATAGCTCTCGGTAACCTGACCCGCCATTCCATCTCTTCAGGTGACAGTTCTCGCTTCCGGTTAAGGCAGCGGCAAAGCATATTCATGGAAAGCCAGCAAGATTTCCGGGTTTACTGAAAATTTGATTGGAGTTATTTTCTTATTACATCGCGTGGCTAAGGAAATTCCTAACAGATCGTTGACGTAAAACAGTTTTATAAAACTGGTAAAGTCGAAGAAATACTAGGATTGTTAAGTTTTGATGGCTTAAGAGAAATTCTAATTGCGAGATAACGACTCTGTGGCGCATAGAACCTTGGAAAATTTTATAATGATACCGGATGAATTTAGTGATAAGAAACGTGATTTCACTAAGGTTAATTTAGCTGCAAATAAAAAAATCTGATGATGTCACACCGGTCGAAGGATTGTCAGAAAAATTCAGATTATGGATAACAATTTGCCTTGATTTTGTTTTAAATTATTGTTAGCATATTTCATGTTAACGTGTCTCTGGTCTACTGAAAAACTCGTGAAAATTAACGGTTAATTAAGACTTGAGCCAAAAGCATGCACACCATGCAAAAAATACTCGTAAATTTTTCCTCAAATATTTATTATAATTGCTAAATTTATTATCCAAAATGTAGAATTGCTAGTCCACTAGGGTTTCAGCTTTGGTTTATAATTTTAAATTGTCCCGTTTAATTATAAAATATTTACAACATTTGAAGAAGAAAAAAACGTTATGCAACCGCAATGCGAGGTTGCCATTCAGGGAAGCCCCGTTTTAGATGGTCGTGTAATGTTTTTTTTTAGATGTCTGAGGTGTTTTTTTGTATAAATAAATGGAATATTTTGAGACTTATAAATCAAAGCTAAAGCCCAAGTGGACGACCATTTCTACTTTGAGGAAATAAATTTACCAATTATAATGAGTATTTAAGGCAGGTATGTACACTGTATGAGTAATTAGTTGCATGGAATGTATTGAAAAACATCGAATATATTTGTATATCACCTTGCCATATTGTTTAATACTGCATTTTCCGATTACATTCCTCAATATTTACTTTAGTCAATTACACATATAACGAAACTAATACTTGATGATGTTAGACATTGCTTAAAGACAACCGATTAAGTTGCAATTGTTACTAAGATAATGTCATCTTGGTTATAAATGTACTTTATGTAATTTGCTTCACAAACTATGGTTAACTCACATTATTGCTGTTGGGTCCTCCAGGTTTGTCTGAAACTCACGAAATTCGTATTGATTTAACGAAACTTTCTAGATTAACCATGGTATGATGGTTTGACCATGTGGAAGTTACTCACGGTTTCATTTTGCATGCTGCATTTGCTTTCCTTCACTTTAGATTCTGAAAAGAAACCTATTTATAAAAACAGAATTTACGAATCGACTATATTAACCAATTGATGTAAACGACAAATGATTACGTCCTTCACCGTTGACTTTGTTATTTCCTCAGCCTAGCTGTTTGCTTATTAATGATAAATTCGTTTATATTTCGATTTCTTGTGTTTAGGTTGGGGGCCATGGCAGGGAAATGACATTGGAGCGCATGAACCCAAGCGCTAAATGCTGATCATGGACCGGCTAGGTATCGAGTTAGTTCTTGTTAGTGAGATTTGTTTGCCAGTAATGGGAAATCGATTACTTCGTTTTTTGTGAGGAGTATGCACTCTCAAATAGCTGATTAAAGAATCGAAAAGAAAAACTAAATTACAAGTACATGCCCTACGATAAACGATGCTAGTTTTTCGCACACGTTTAAGAAATTATATGCTCACTATTAATTCGTTTGATTTCTAAAGCAGGTTTCAACTAAAATTTAAAAAAGTAAGATATTGCACTAATATGCGTGCTCTATTTTTAATTGAGTTTAAATGTATGCCTTTCTCTTGCTGTACTTTGGATTGCATTTTTCGACTTATCATGTTTATAAATGATTATCGTCCTTACCATCGTTGTATCTAGCACTTAATCGTCCAAATATATCATGATTGTAGCTAGTAGCTAACGATTAAATAATCGTGATCATAGATTGACGGTCAATTGTTAGTATAATAAACTTTTTGATAGTAGGATTGGATAAGATAAGGTAAGGGTAAGAAATATAGCCAACAGATTTCAGCAAAAATATTTGCACTTGGAGACTGGAACGCAGTTGTGAACGCGAATTGGATGCCCAGTTGGACCCGTTGGACAGTAGCTTCTCTGTCATGGACAACGAGCTCAAAGAAATGGACAGTGTAACAGTTGACCAGTCTAAAGAAGTGCACATTGCAGTTGCATTTGCTCAACCGTCCGAAGAATTATCCAACGACTTAGTTCAGCCATCCCAAGAAATGGACAGTATCTTAGATCATCAATCAAAGCAAGCCAACGAAGTTCTTGATCAACAGTTTGACGATGTGGACAATGGCTCAACGGCTGTTAAGGGTGGCGATACTATTGACCACTATTTCCAGACTATAGTCCGGAAATGGTCTGCAGATGTTGATAACATATTAACATTTCTGTCCAAAGACAGGAGCAATATGGGAAGCCATCAAGACAATGGCGATTGCGACTACTTCAAGGATGTGTACAATGAGCCCAGCAAGGGATCCAAAGACTTTAATGAAGTCCTAAGAAAACAACCAAGAAATAAAGCCAAAGTATCGGGCAAAAAACTCAGAAATACGATAAGAGTTTCGAAGAAAATGCTCAGAAATATTAAAAGTGTATCGTTCAAAACACCCAGAAATGTCACCAGGGTTTCTACAAAAAGACCTAAAAATAATACCACTGTTGCTGGTAGGACGCACTACAACAAGTTAACTGTCATTAAGTCGAAGGTCTCCGACAGGAGCTGGATGGCAAGAATCCCTGTCGTGTCAAATGCCATATTGGAGACCTGGTGGGCAATGAGACCGTTCCTCAAATATATTCCAACCGTTGGTGCAGTAGCCAGAAACGCAATGTTTCTTGGCGGTTTGGCCACCAGTGCATTCTCCCTTGCCGATATTGTCATCAAGCTCATGGACGACGATTCGATAGACAACATAGGATTGATCAAGGATTTGGTGGAAGATACATTCTACTACGTCAAGCCCCGCCTTCTGAAGCTGGATCCATGTGTAAACAAGCTGGAGAATATGCAGCAAAAGCTGAAGTTTAAGGATGTCAATGTCAAAGAATTTCTAGAGATAGTCCGGTTATGCCGCTTGGACATCAAAGATTGCATGGTAAAATTGAAGACGATGGAACCAGTGATCCAAAAGTGCATGCAAAAACCATACCGTAAGCATTAAACAGCTACTTAAGTTGTATATTCAGGCATTTGCATTGGAATTTGGAATGTTAAACACCAGATAACATTTGCAATGGCGAGTTGGGCGGGCGGTCAGCCTACGTACACTTTTAATCCTGAAGCTTTTATTTACAGTTGCAGCTGTACTTTCTTCCATTACTACGGCTTTATTTGACACCGAAGGCTCTGAAGAAACGACTCTGAAGCACCTTCTTGTAGCCTACCAGAACAGGTGCCAATGCATTTACAGTGCCTTGGAAAGATTGATGACCAGGCTAGACAGTCACGTAACATCATTGCCAAGAGACGGTGACCATAGGGTAGCTGAAGCTCAGGCACAAAGGAACTCGGTTGCTGATCAAATAATCGAGTATGGTAGCGGGCCAGAAATCCAAAATTATGGAGGAATTCTCCAACGTTTCTTCAACTGGTAGGCTAATAACAGCATAGAAAACCTGGAATTTTTCAGGGAAGTTGGATCAACCTGGGAAAGTCAGGATAATTTCAAGTTTTCATTTTTATCAAAAACTAATAATATTTATGTGCCGTAAAGTGCTTTGAATTCACAGAATCTTGCAAATTTAGGAAAGTGTGATTTATAACTTGTGTTGTTCATAAATTCGCTACTGACCGTATTTAAAAAAAATCGCACATAAGGTTCATTTTTATTTTAAATAAAAACTAATGATAATATGTATACGCAATAGTGCTTTGAATTCACAGAATCTTGCAAATTTAGAAAAGACACAGGTTTATTACGACTGATCGTTTTCTTTTTGAGTATTCATTCACTTTTTGTTCATAAATTCTCTACTGACCTTAAGAAATCGCATATAAGATTTAATTTTAATTTTTATCAAAAACTAATAATAATATCTATCCGCCGTAAAGTGCGTTGAATTTACAGACTCTTGCAAATTTAGAAAAACAGCATGATTACGACTGACCCTTGGCTATCTGAGCATTCACTTTGTGTTGTTCTAATTTCTGTACTGACCTTATGAAATCGCATATAAGGTTCATTTTCATTTATATTAATTCAATTCAACTCAGTACCCTACAAGCAGCAACCCAATATTATTCGGTGATTGCCACCTCAATGGGGTGTATACCAACATCATTGTAAAACTGAAAATTAAAATTAAAAACTAATAATAATACAGTATTTATACGCCATAAAGTGCCTTGAATTCACAGAATGTTGCAAATTTAGAAAAACACAGGCTTATTACGACTGACCGTTGGCTTTTTGAGTATTCATTTACTTTGTGTTGGTCGTAAATTTGCTACTACCCGTATTTTAAAAGAAATTGTACATTAGGTTCAAAAGTTTCATAATCGGAATTTTTTAATTTTCCACTATACGGCACCCTTTTATATTGGTTTAGAAAATATTCTGTTATGAAGCTGGTTGCAAAACATGGTGAATTTAACAGCTGCTACAGTTATATACGCGATATTATGCAGAAATCCGTTATTTTTAAATAAACATTTGAATTTTATTTGTTTTTATTTTCTTAGTTTCACTTTTTTATTTTTACGTTTTCCACATAATAATAAGCATTAAGGGTTAGAAATTTTTTTGTTGTAAAATAACTGGTTCGAAGTAGCTCATCAAGTAGAAGGCAAATAGCAATATTTTTATGGCGGTCCGCATGAGGCTCCGTAGATTTTTTCGAATGCACTACTCCCGTTGGAGCTTCCGTAAGATTGGGAAAACGTTCTTTTGCCGCTTGTCGTCTGTGTTCAAGCCAGTTCAGTTGGTAAGCGTACAACATGCAGTGCGTCAAACTTATGTTAACCCATCTTCTCGATGAAAGTAGACGAATCGGCTACGAAGACTACGGAAACAACGCTAATCAACTTCTGGTTCTGTGCCGACGTAACGACCAACTGATGAGAAGATTGAAGGGCAGTTTGGAAGCTGTATTCGGACGTCCTGAGACCATTAAGTTTTGCTCAAAGTACCGTGAGATTTTCAACAGATATAGCCGCATCGTACAAGGTATCTCTATAGTCGCGCTGTTTTCGAAGATGCACTGTGACCTGATCATTCCGACCAGCACCATGTCCGTGATCCACGTTAATCTCCAAGAATGTTATAAATACTGCGAGGCCAGGGCCATGAAGTTGGAGAAGCACCTCAACGAATTCCTCGACCTTTTAAGTCGCATCGGCGAAGAGGCTGGGAAAGTGGGAGCGACGGATTTGGACGTTCTTTTCGTGACTTTTGACGAAAAGCTCCGCATTGCTGCACAGGATGCCCAAGAAAGCATACAGAAAGTGCAGGAAACATACAGCGCAATCTCTGGACAACTTAACATGGCTGGTGAGGTCTTATTGCGTGGTAGTTTGATGTTAATCTCAAGTAAATACAGATCGTAGATGACCGCATCAGCTTCGGACACGGACAAGCTGATCTTAGAGCTTTAAACAACCTCCGCATGCTGTGTATTTCCTTGCCAGCACCCAGCATTTACGTTTGTGCTGAAAAAACAACTGATATCAAAGTTCAAAACGTATTTTCGTTGTTGTTGTGCACTTGCAGGAACGAACCAGTCATTAGTAATTGCGTTGGGTGTCTTGTACGGTGCAGCATTTGGAGGGTTTATTTCACGGTTTCTAGACACAAATATTCTGCCTTGCCGTAAGTA
>JAQIXS010001039.1:0-34691 GCA_034700785.1 Rossiulus vilnensis | reverse complement strand
GTTCATAAATGATGTCACTTTTAGGGGGGCGGTGGGGGGGGTAAGAAGAGGCCCCGTCTTAGCATGACAGAGCAAGACACACGCATGACAGGGGATGGTGGGGGGCCAAAAAACTCACAAAATAACGGATTTTAGGCGATAATGAAGTTTTGGGGAAAGGGTAAAAAACTCGACTTTTTAATAGACGTCCAATGTGGACAAGCCCCCAAAGGGCTTGTTACACAAAAGGAGCAAATTAGCAAGGATGGAAATGTTAAATTTAGGACGTAGGGGAGGTGAGATGGGCCATAAAGACAAGCCGCCTATTAGGCAATCACAGGATTCAAATCCAATTTATATCAAACGTCGAGGGATTTCCTTGCATTTTGATAGGAAATCCATATCGGCCAGCCATAAAACGGCAATTACCCACTAGGTCAAGATTAATTCGATTAAATATTTCGTGATTGTTGATTCAAGCTTTTATGATGTCAATCATGGCGGCAACAAGGCCGGAGAGCGTCAAACACAAAGCGTTAATTTGCCAAAAATGCCCGCTAAATGGCCTTGGGGAAAAGCCAAAACTTGCAAGCCACGCTAGAATGATTCAAAAAATGCACGAATTACATTATATTAGGCACTTAGCGCAGCACAGGCTGCCCAACAGAAATTCTAAATTAACACACAAAAAATAAGTACATTACAATGTAGTGTTTTAATAAATATTGTGACAAACGAGCTTTCTTGGGACAAACGTTGACCACTACTTTTGTATCTACATGTAGGCTAACAAACCCTAAAAATGAAATTATTCACAAAGCTCTTTTCAACCGTTATTAGCCACAGGGTATGTACAGTCACGCATGAAAATAGAAACACGAAAATATGAATTAATTTTTTGGTTGGCTTAGATTCCATGGATTGAATATCAGAGATATGGAACAAAGGAATGTGGCAATTGAATGTTTTGCGTTTTTTGCAAAACAGCTACAGTTTGTAATGCAAATGTAAACTAACTCAGTCATTTTCCAACGAGTCCTTAAATTTAAATTATAGTATCGATACATCACGCATTTACTTCACCTTTTTAAATGAATCACCCTGTACAGTACAAAGAGCTCGAACATTTTTTAAATTTCTCAATTTACAATGGTCACTGTGTGGCCCTCGCTGCATAAAACTATTGACATGTCCACGCAACAATTTTATCAAAGTGTCCACTGGATGCCATATTGATTTTCTTCACTCGGTCAATAAGCGTCCATAATTCGGATTTCTTTAGCCAGGAACCAAAAAAAAATCAATCCATCAATTTGGTCTAGCCTGTTTTTACTGCTGGCAATGCGTGGCGTCATGATCAATATTTACCATCAACAACAACTCTTCGCAAACCACACGAAATTTGATATTTGATTTTTTTCTCGTATCACAAAACGTCGTCTCTTTAGCTACAGGGTGAGTAACAGGTCGTTTCTGGCGATGATTTAAAAAAACACAAGGTTAAATGTAAAATATCTGACGCCTGAAAGCCACTAACTTATACAGCATTTAATCAAAGTGTTCAATTTCTTTTGGAAGCTGCTGTATCCGTTACATGGTTCATATTCCTCTGCAAGAAATTTGACAGACATTGGAATTCTCTTCCAAAGGACAGCCCTGAACTTACAAAAATTCAGTTTGGCAATGATTGCGGTGGAAACCGTTTAATAATAATAATAATGAAGTATTACATGGGTTGATGGATTATACCACATGACATCTTTACTAACAGTAGGGTAATGAATTGAAATTGAACAGAACTACGTGTATGGTTATTGATCCAAAAGACAGGTTTCATTGAAGTGAAAGAGCGACCTTGGAGGAGCATTTATCGATGTGCCATAATGAACGACTTCTTGCGACAACGAAACCAAATGTCAATTTCGCCATGGCAGCAGCCTGTACCGTCCAGACAGTGTGCATGCGATGTCCATGCGCGAAACCGCGGTCCATGTAGGGGGATGTGTGCGTGCACCAAGGTGAAAACCGTTGCTAGGTAACCATGCCCAAAATGCATACAACATTAGGGCGGGGGAGGGTTGAGCTAGCCAGCGATTGAGATCGACGAAAGGCCAGACATTAAATTTAAAAGTCAGTGTCTCCGCAGAAATTTCGTGTGCACGTGTAGATTTTCCTTATGAATAATGAAAGGGGTACGATGGCGCCCCCGAAATGGAAAACAGTCCAAAAAAAATGTCCAGAGAGGACAGGAAGATTCAGAGCAAGACGTTACCTAGTGCCAATATCGCGCCTTAGTCACGTCCAGAGATCCTGGAATATTCTCTGAAATATCACTCTTGAAAAAAATGGGGCTGTAGGAATTACCCAGAGCAAAAACCTTGAAGCAAAAATTAGAAGCAATGCGGCTTTCTTCAATGTGGGTGCTAAGGTATTAAAAATCCAGTTTTATTTAAATTTGGCTAGATCTTTATGACGAATGCTTAGAGGTTGCTGACCACAAACGACTTGAATCTGCCTTCCTGGGCACTCCTTTTATGGGCTATGGGGAAATTGACAATGTCCATTTTGCATCTCAACTGCAATGACATGAAAGGAAGATCACCGAGCAGCTAGAGCAATTTCTTCTGAGTTGAAACTTGCTAAATCGACAGTAAAGTCCAGTAATGCTTTTTGATTCGCATGGTCCCATTGATAGGACGACCTCTGCGTAATTGAGTCTGATTCACTAAGACACGTTGAATGCGTGTCACCAGATGCATGTCAGCATAACAATTTAATTTTTATAGCGTTTGATGGTTGGAATGAAAGTGGTTTGGGCGATTCATGACATCAGGTTTAAGGATATTTGTTGCGCTGTTAAAACGACCAGTAATAACGAGCGCAAAAACGTTGCAAGGTACGCGATCTAATTGTGTTTTCCAATTTGGGAAAAAATGTCTTCAGGGCCAGTTCACACACAGCAAATCGGTAACGAATGTTGCGGCTAATGTTAAATTGGGCGATGAAAAATCAGTAAAATGCTACCAGGGAGCTGATCAAATGATGTGCATTTATCAGGAAAGACTTCTGCCTCACTCTTAGTGCATTAGCTCACAGATGGCGCGTGGAAAAGCACAATAACAATGTATCAACATTTTTGGATAGCAACACGTTTTTTGAAGTCTTTGGAAAGTGATCATAATAAACGCAGCGCCCGCTCATTACATGCATGTTCTTTTGCAGCATATGGCACATCAGATGTTAATAATGGTAACATTTGGCTTTACACTATCTCGTCAGATAAATCATTCGTGTATTTAGATCGGTTTATATTATATAAAAGAAAATTACAAACGAATCTTTGCAAAATAATTGTTAAACATTAATCGTGCTCCGTAAATCCGAATTCTTTTTTTTTAGCTGCAGATCCTTATCTATATATTAACGTTGTAATTGTATAAGACTGCTTTCTTAAGTTTACTTCGTTAATTGAACGTTCCCATGCAAGATAGTGCTTGTTTTCTCTCCCTTAATTACAGCTCTGATCACTTTAGCGTTCATTCACAAATAAAACAAAAAATGGCGACGTTTCCGATGGCTTATTTATCCAACCGTGGGCCTCGATAGAAATCAGTAGGCTGAGGTTCCAGTCTCACCGGAAATTAGTTATCATAATTACATTTTTTAGGTGGCACTAGTTTATGACATACATATTTTTGGAGGTAACTTCGCGATTAATTCAGTAGATAAGTTTGCGGTTCTCCCCAATTAAATTTGATATTTTAAAGGCCAGTGAATGTGGTTACCTTCGAAATCAACTTTGAGATTCGCTTTGGGAAATTTAAAATCAAAAGTACAAAAAACTCATCGTGCTCCTGGCACTTATCTCTAATGGAGGATTTCAATTCAACTGAAATGTGTAATCGGCGATTATAACCAGTTTTAAAATGTGAAAACAATGAAAAGAGTCGAACATAAAATGCCTACTTTTCTCATAATAACAGATTACATTAATCCTAGCGAGGTTCCACCCATAGGCTATGACAAAAGTAAGATTACATAGCTTTTGAAAAAAAAATGTATATTAAATTCACAGACCATTGCCATTTTTTTATAATAAGTATGGTGACTTTTAGTAAATAAATAAAAATTGAAAAGGGTACTACGAATAAGGGAAAAAACTGATATTAGTAAGCTGAATAGTAGCGTCATCTATTTACCTACGTGTATTAATAAGAAAAAATACAAAAAGATTAAGGACATCGGAATTTCGATGTCAATAGGTGAAAAATCATCTGAATGCAGCGAGGCTCTCTATCAAAAAATTCAAAAGGGACTTTGGAGAGGGAAATGCCGTCTCAACCAGTTCCTTTACAAATTGTCTACTTATCGTTTGAGCATCTTTAAACCTTATGACAAGTATTAAGGGAGTTAGGAGAAATGGGTTTTTTACCTTCTAACAAAAACCCAAAGGGCAGTAGGGGAAAAATTCGGACAATGTAACTAGCTTAAAAAATGATGGCATTTAAAGTCGTTAAAATCCGAGATGATGCAAGGGTGCCACTCTGCGAAACAGGAAAAAAACAGCAGCCATGAGTTGTGGGGATATGTCTTTATGTGCAGTACGGGCCATCCATAAAGGACGTCCGGCAATTGTCATGATTATTAGCTCTCCCCCTCCCCTCGTCTGCCAATGTATGATTTTTATTTCCCCCATCCTCCCCGGATCGATTGGAATCAAATGCTTTCATATTGAAAAAACGCATAATATTATTTCAAATTTATTTATAAGCATTGGATGGATCGTGATACCTATCATAAACACAGTCAGCAGTAAAGCAAAATATTTATTGTTTAGTTTATAGTCAGTTTTGACCCAGTTTTAAATAATTTCTTTTTGTATTAAATTCGGAAATTCCAGCTGACAATCCGGACGTTGTATTTCCTTGTACCCTTATTCCTTTCCCCGGACGTACTTTATGGATGACCCCTTATTCCCTTTTCGCAAATAATAAAAAATATGCCCCCGAAAAGGTCAAGCACTTGAATTTTAAATCAAGGAATTTAAGAAACTAAGTTAAAAGTTGAAAACTAAATCAGGGTTGGAAACAAAATTTAATAATTGCTGGTATTTTTATGTTTTATTTCAAAATTTGAAAGTGTGCTGTGGGAAATAGGGGGAATTCATCATTATTGCATCAGTGGGACTCGATACAGTCCCTTCTGAACAGTATCATAATTAATCATTTGAGATTATGACAATTTAAGGCTGACATTTTGTTTGATGAAAATTTCCCTGACTTGTATGAAAATTTGTAATTTCCCCTACTTTTCTAAGTTGCTTCTACTCCCCTGGCAATTCCAGGTGTGTGGGGTTGTGGTATATGGCTAAAATCCACTGCCCATCAAGCCACTTTTGGTAAAGAAATTCTAATAAGGTCCCTGACCACCCGCTATGTATAATAAGTCTACATGTACATTGTAGGCCTCCAAACCCGTATGATTCTGGAACAGTGTTTCTACTCGCCCAGAATACCAAATTAATTACATCCAGACTAATGAATGAATTACAAAATTGTCAAAACGGCGCAGTGAGTTTAATTTCCTAGGAGGTTTATAATTGTTGTTTTATTTAGAGCACACGGAGTGGTGCGGGGTACCGTACATTCGTTTGCCCACCAGCCTCACCTCCGCTAAATCTCAACACGGATAATTACCGAAAAGTGAATGTTCGAGCAGACGCAATCATGAAATATTTAACATTTTTAATTAAGTTGGAACAAGAGCGGCGGCTGCATGTACAGAGAATAAATTAACATGGGATGTGATTTGAAATTTTAAAACTGTCTTTCGGCGTGCGATTTAACTGGTCAACGAAAAGTAGTATTTGAGGGAAAACATAACATATCGGGTATAAACAAGTTCTGCATAATTTTCCGAGGGGGGGAAAGACGAAATCGCCCAAAGCAAGCCGGCCGCTATAAAAAGTTAGTAACAAAAAAAATCCAAAAAATTTAAAAGCATTTAAAAACGACTTTGCACATCCCAACACCCATACGCTTCTAGTTGGGTCACGCACGCCCATATTTTGTAGAACACTTGGATAAAGGCCATCATCGCAAACGTCCAAAAGACGGGAAAAAACGTGTTTATTATAATATTATGTGATGACCAGCCCGAAATAAGGGGGGAGATTGGGAGAAGCCTTAAACCCGACAACTGTGAATGCGAAAGACGGGGCCCGAACCCTCCATTGAATTTTCTTCCAAAACTCTTTGTCCAGAAATGCGGCCATGGCATACAAACTTATAGGGGGAAAAAGACCAGGCCTTGGTGCATTCAATTTGGTGAATTTCAGGCCTAGCAAGGAGCCATTTCCGACAGACACGAATCAGTTATATTTCGTTTTTTCTCGGTTATTTCGACAACAGGCATTCATAGCCATCTGTGCGTAAACGTTGCAGGGTTTATGCTAAAATTCACAAAATCATATTCCTGACCAACCCAAGTAATTTTCCTTGACTTTTTTAAATAAATTCTTTAGCAAAAACAAAAATGCAAACACTATGACATAAAGAGAATATTTACTAATAAAACACTATTAGTTTTTTTTGCAACTAGTAATTTCTGGGCAATTGCATTTTTATCAGTAACACTCACGAACATATTAATTTTTACATGTGTAGACAATTCCTTGAGCAATTCTAAGACAATTCCTTTTTGCTAAGATTACCTTTTATTGGAAGTGCCACTCAATTCGGTGCATTTTCATAAGGTATTACTCTAATTTTCGAGCTTAAACGGAATTTTCCCTGACGTTTCCTGATTATTCAGATTTCGCAGATGCGCACGAACCCTGGTTGCGAATACCGAAAAATCAGCGCACTTGTGCGGCCCCTTAACAATATACACTGTATATTTAGCACTTCAAACTGTTCTTTATCTACACTAACGATGCAAAGAGGCACGAATATCAAGCGCAGTTTCCAGACACCGCCTTTCTTAACATTGCCTCGAATCTTCGAAATTAATCACGAAAAGAGATTTTATTGCATTTTAAAACGTACGGGCCAACAGAAATAGGTTAGCTATTAAGCTGTACTCAACCCGCCCTAAACATGTCTCGAGTGCTTTAATAACCGCTTCAATTTCACGTTTAATAATTTAAAGTAACCCAATTACACCCCTTGCATCATGCCGTTGCGCATTCGGCTACTGGTATCTACGAAATTTAATAGCGCACAAACTCCGCATTTTTACTTGATTTTTTTAACCCCAAGTTCCATACTGCACAAACAGAAATAAATTGCAAACGCAGACAACGATATTAAAAGCAGGAGTGCGGCGCAATATCTGTCAAAACAACTTTAAACAACTGCACTTCTATTGAACTGTAAACTCCAAACACAATGCATGCTATATCGGCCTAAAAACTGTGCCTACATATTTTATTCGAAAAGTAGGCCCGCTGCAGACCCGCATGTCCGATTAAGGCAAGTATTTATTAGCTTCACAAATCGTAACATTAAAATTCCCCACGTCATAACTGCCATATAAATTATAAGCCCGCTCTACATCACGGTATACATTTTACATAATAAATACTTTCAGTATGGAATAAGCATGCAAAGAGGTTTGCTATTAATGCATTCTCGTTGTTACAGCCATCTAAAAGCTGAAACAGGCAAACCTTTTCAGTCTTAAAAAGCCTGATATCATCTACATTCAAAATAAATAAATAATAAAAAAAGAAAAAACGGGTGGCGTGATTCAAGAATTACAGATCGCGAAATTTGGACACTTGGTTGGCCACTGAGAAATTCACAAAAATTAGTCGGAATTACACCATTTACGATATAAAAAAAAATTCACTCACGAAACAGACAAAAGAGCTTCATTTCCAGAAATTATCTTGAGCGCATTTACCGTAAGAAAACCTGTTCTGAGATTCATGCACAATTGCCCACTCAGGAAACAGTATCCTGAAGACAGTATCAATCATACAAGGAGTTTTTCTTCAAATTCTACACAAAAATCAGAACGCTTATGAAGTAACGCTATGCCGCTTGGTTATTGATTCCTGAATCAATGAACTGTGGGATTAGAACAGGCAATGATACATTTCCAATATGATGTCGCATATCGCATTCACCAAGCGCAAATTTGCAGATAGGGGAACAAAATCAAAATCAGATAAATTTGCAAACATTCAGCGAGGAATCAGCCTGATGAGTCTGATAGGCGAATCAGCCTCCAACGAGATGTGCAAAGTTGAATGAAAACCTGCATTTGATATCGAATCAACCGAGTTAATAAAGCCGCGTAATCGCAATTCATTCTCTATTGAATTTATTCGAACACTATCGCATAAAAGCAACTCAAGCCGGGGTGGCACATTTCCAACTGGTTTAACTTTCAAGGACACCCCGTAGACGGACGCCAGCAGGCAGGCAACTAAACACGATGCAAGCTGGATTGCACCAAACCACGATTAAATGTAACGGATGATCGATCTGAAGATGACCCATGACGACCAATAATACTGTCAATCCGGGAGGTAGGCTATAACGTAGAAAACCGAGGGATATCTTCAATGCGTTTGAAATATTTACGCATCGTTTCAATCATTACAATTCCCCATCGCTATTCCAAAAATTATTTTAGTGGCTAAGATCCAGGTATTTTAACATGTAGCATAAAAATATGAACATGCTTAACAATCCATTCGGATACATAATGTTTGTCTTATTCTTTACATGTCATTAGACATTGGAATTCTCTTCTAAAGGATAGCCTTAAGCTACGAGAAATTCAATTTAGTAATGATGATGGTGCTCATCCTAATGCGGTGGTATCTACCGAATAAATTGGATTGTTGGATTACACCCTTATCCCCTCCCTCCCACAACCCACCACCACCAATTGATATTCACTTAATGGCAGTAAAAACGGGACTGAGCTGAATAGCCGTAAGGTTTACATTTACATGTAGGCTATTTGATAGAACAGTACCCCCTGGCATTTTTGTCACTGATTATTTAAAAAATACACATCTTTGCTTCAAATATTAGCATGCCCCCGTGTAGAATTGGATGGGTCGTGGGCTACTGCAATCTATTCAATTCCTGCCTTCAATTCAACTCAGTACCGTACCCTACTGTGAGCAAGGATATGCCATGTGTTAGGGGGTGTAATCTATCAACCCGTGTTATTTTTATTTTTTCAGCTGCTACCACATTTTGATAGCCACTATCACCATTGCTAAGCTGAAATTCGGTTAGTCCAGGACTTCCCTTTGGAAGAGAATTCCAACGCGATAGCACGCGAGAAAGTTTTTTTTTTATGACAGATATTGTCAATTCAACAAACTGCACCATTATCACCGGACTCCAGTCCCCACTGGGCCATGACATATTACACCAAACGTCAGTTGGTCCACATAGCGTAAAAATGCTGCTTGAGATACATGTACGCTTTAAATGGAATAACGTCATAATGGTATACTACGCGCTCGCAGAGAGGTGCATAACTTAGTACCAACTACCATGCCGATTAGTTACTGAAACTCACCCGAATAAATTTCCGAATAATGCCAGCATCCTTGCGCGAGGAGGGCTTGTCGGTTCATCCCTTCGAACCCATTAAAACTGGAAAAGCCGAAAAACTTGCACTTCCTAGTTTGCGAGAAACCGGTGGAGGAAGGAAGCGAAGGATGGCGAGATGATCAACCGTCGAAAATCACCGTTAACAGTAGTCACGCGTGGGGGGGAAGAATAAAATCTAACTTTTGGCTTTTTTCTGTTTGCCCAGCATCCCAGAGGGGTCGTGCAGCAGTTTGTGTTTCCCAGCGAGCGAAATGTCACGGGCGTGGAATGCGGAGAGAGTATTCCAGGTGAACGAGAGCGAAGAGGCCGGCAGCGAGGGTGGGGCACTCGGCTTGACCAGGGGTCGAGCGAGGGGATAACAGCGCGAACACAACGGCGAATCCCGATTCCGAAATAGCGGTCGATGGGGGCTGATCAGAGGGTCGGAGCCGTGTTCGACATCATTTTGCGTAAAAAAACAAAATTGCGTGAGAGCAGAGTGAGATTAAACGCTGACTCGTGCAGTCAGCTCCGCACGCGACTGTCTTCCTCAGCGTCTCAGCATTTACTGAAATGCGTGCGATCCCAGAATGCATCCGCTGGTGGCAGCCTCACCTGGCGAGCGCTTGGGAGATACCACTGGCGTGGGGCTTGGGGGGGAGAGGAGGAGGAGGACGGGAGAGATGGTGAGAGGAAGGTTCGCGGCCCAGAATCAGAAACGAAAGTTGAGAATCAATCGTTCGGCATTTGATAGAAACGCCAAACAGAGCTAAGCAAAGATCGACCCAAAAGAATGATGCACTTGCAGCCCACCGTGCAAAAACAAATTGCACGTTTCTGCTTCAAATACTTATAGGAATTGCTCGATTTAACCCGTATAGAATGTGCTGTCCACTAGGAGGTATTTTTTGTAATTTGAAAATTCTGTTTATTTATGAGAAATTAAATAAACGTGAACAACAAACCTTAAGGATGAGCCAAAGGCATGTCCACCACTGCAAAAATATTACTGGCACATTTTTTGCTTCACGTTCTTATGATAATTGATCGTTTTGTGTTCACCAATGTAGAATTGGACGTCCACTAGGGTTTCAGCTTTGGTTTATAATTTCAAAATGCCCCGTTTATTTATGCAAAAAAAATAGAAATTTAAAAAGAAACATTACCGCGACTAACTAAAACGGGGCCTCCCTGCATGGCCACCTCTTTAAAAAATTTCGGCGGTTTTTTCAAATTTCTTAATTTTTTTTTTATAAATTGTGCAATTATAATAAGTAGTTGAAGGAAAAAATGTGCTAGTAATATTTGTGCACGGTGGGCGTGGTTTCGGCTCATCCTTAAGAAACCTACGATGCCCATCTTCGGAGGTTTCACTGAGAGGAAAAACCCGATTTCGGAGGTCGCTTAACTGTTTTTTTTTTCAAATAAAAAAAATTCGGAGCCTAATGGAAGAATATAAATGGTAAGACGGGGGAAATTAAATTTAGCAATTATAATATGTATCTAAAGCAAAAATTGTGTTGTTCTTTTTGAAATGTGGGCATCCATTTTGGTCGGGCTTAATTTCGGAACAAGGCGCTTGGGCTTGACACCTATCGCAATACTGTCGTTGATGTTTTTAGGGGAAACCGCTCATAATCCAATGTCTTTAAAGCAGATCCCAAACGATCATAAAGATATTATTACCTTCTGAGAATGTCATTAATAATGATCGTGTAAGTTCAATTGAATTGGAATGATTTGCCTGTAATGATTTTCTGCCATTAGTTCTTGCACAAGACCTACAAATAGGGCAGCGAAATGTGCAAATCCCTACCTACTATAACTTACTCCCATTTCAAGTCCAAAATCGTCCGAAAAATCGTACCTTCAGTTCATCAGCGCACACAGGGCTTTGTTGCCATTTCATAATAATAGAATGCGCAGATAAATTGTGACACCTGATGATAAATGGGTAATTTAAAGTAGATCAGTGACGAACCAACTCGCAGAGCCGGGAAACTACATGTACAGTTGCATCGCGAGTCAACTGGACGATGTTCACGAATTTCCTCAATTACCTCATAAAATGCTCCCAATTTGGCCAAACGTTGAGGCATGCGTTTCGTGCGCGCGCCTAGCACGCGTGCTCGCTCATGGATTCTATTTCGAACCAACGCCGCGTTCCGGAATCCAAGCATGCTCGTATAATTGCAATAATGCCACGGCAATTAAGCTCGATCTAGATTAATTACATCCTACCCGATCGGCCTTTTCGGGTGCATTAATTATAGACGCCAGCACGGAAAGCATTGTTGGACCTGCCTCGGTGGACTACAACCAGGAAATTTGGGCTTTTACAAAAAGACGGAATGCCAAACCCCTCCACCTCCCCTGTTCATCCCCCACGCATTCCTAGATGCAAAGCGATTCATCCTGATTCCAAAGCTAACTTTATTGCAACGCACATTAACAAATGCCATCAATCCACTGTTTAAATACACACAACATACCCCAACTGGGATTTAGAACGAAGCGCCCTTCTTCCCCCAAGCTACAGCACGCAATCGAGGTGATGACGATGGCTAATGGTGAATGAATCGCTCGATACGAAGCTCATTTTCACCCTAATTATAAGCAAAATTCCACTACATTTAACCGCAATTTTATTGAACAATTTAATCTTTCTCTAACGTATTTATCTTAGAAGGGTTCTCGGTATACGGCGTAGTTATGATACATTTTTTTTCTTTACTTTAATTTTATTTAAAATTATGATTTACAGTACATCATACTGTAGGCTATATTGCAAATTCCAGTTTTGACTATACAGCTATGGAAAAATTATTCGTTGTAATGCATAATTCAATCTATATTTATTACTGTACGTACAGTACACGTTTTCATACATACTGTATATATATACACATATATATATTTATTTTTTAACTCTTATTTCCATGAATGTTTACTTTTCAGGCTATATTGAAATTTACAATTGTGCATTATTATACGAATTTTATAATCACCCATCTACCTATCTTACTTCCAAATTAAATAACCTTGAATTATAATGAAAGTCACATAAATGATGTTTACGAGCGTATATTATAATTATTACGTTATTTATGATAATAATTCGGTGTGTTACCTTAAATTAACGAATTATTTGCATACAAAAGTTTAAAAAAATATGTGATTTGGGGACATTATTTCAATAAGCCGTCTTTTTAAAAGAAAAGGATTGAGAATTGACGTACGTAGAAGGGATGTTTTTATACAGGCCATTAAATTTGATTAAAAAAACACCTAAAAGGACGCTATGTTCACGCACTGATTAGGTCTGTGTGCCACCTGGGGTAAGTGGTCGTTATTGACAGATTGGACATACGAAACTACTGACACCTATTGGTACCTCCTCCAATCGATGATCGTTCATTTTTTTAATTGTGAACCCCACCTCCTCAACCTTCGACACCCTCTTGTCCCATTTACCGTCCCTGAATAACTAAAGACGTACAGCGATGGCACCCTGTATTTGCCTATACACTAACTGACTTCGTGGACTTAATTCGACTCATCTTTAGAAAATTAAAATACAACTACTTCCGCCAACGACACTGACAAGCTTAAAAGCTCAACAGCGCAGAAATTCCATTATCCCAATTGAGCGAAGTGAATTTCCCATTGGAGTGTACAGCAATTTGCACAGCGAGTGGCACTCATTTGAGTCCTCTCTCATTTTACTGTCCTATCTTAGGCTAAGCGCTATTCAGCATTCTGGAATTGCCAAATTATCAATCATATGCAAACTCAATCGCAACACCTTGATTCCAAAACGCTCAAATCCCGTAGCTCCCCCTGGTCAAACGGCGACCCCGTTGCGAAAAGCAAATCATTTGATTAAAATCTACGAAAAGAATTGGAAGGCAAACTTTGGAGAAAATTAAAACCGGAACTGAAAACTGCGAAGCGTGCGTCTGAATAAATCATCCTCGAGCATATATCGTTGCTTTATATTACCTGTATTTCAAAAGGGGGGAAACGATGGCCAACGCATTAAATTCGTCGAATCTCCCAGCAATTAATTACATATACGGGGCAACCCTAATGAAAACGAATAGGTTTGTTGCCCTCACTGACACCTAGTGGCAACACCGTAAGCTGAGTAACCAAAGATCTGATATCTATCAGACAAATTTTTTGAAGATAGCAGTTTTTTTGCCACGCCACCAGGGGACATCGGAAACTTACTTCATTGGAAGCTCAAAACCCCATATGTCCGACTGATCAGAAATGGACGCCCACGGCCATTAGTCGAGTCAACAGCAAAACGGAAATAAAAAATACGATGAGAATCAACTTTTCGAAATGCAAATCATGTCCACTTAGCATAAACATAATATTTATCACTGCCAAGTTGCCAACCGAAAATCGGTGCAGTTTTCGACCTCTTATCTCCAATCCGAGCAGCCCATAGTCGTAAAAATGCAATCGAATTGGCGAGCGATCAGAACATTCCAATATAAACAATGTATTTAAAAAAAATAGGTTAGAGGGGGTTGGGGGTTCACATAATTCGGACAATCATGGACAGGGTTTTTATCGAAATTAAATTCTCAAATTCCCTGACTTTTTCAGGTTTTTAAAAATTACTCTTTTACTTTTATCAAAAAACGTTTCTAGAATAAAATGGAAACAAAGTTTACCAATTACTGATAATTTCATATATTATTTCAAAAGTTAAAAAGTATGCGCTGAAAAATAGGGGGATTCCCTATTATTGCATAAATGTGACTAGATAAGCCTTCTTTGAGCAGCATTATAAATGGACTAGAGGGGGTAGAGGTCAGCAAAATCGAATTCCCAATTGTTGTCTGTCTCTGCGAGAGAACGTGCACACGACGTCATTTTAGGTCGCTTTTGGGAATGGATGTCATCCTGTTCCATAAATGTCCTAAAATGAAGCATTTCCACATAAACACATTTAATATAAAAATTGGACGCCACATGTAAGGGACAATGTCATCCATTTGTGTTATTCAAAATAACGTGTCTTTTGTCCAAATAAATTAGCGTCATCTGAACTAAGTGGATACTGGGTTTGTAAACGGCAATTGGAAACATTCAAACATCAGGTGCTTCGACGCCATCGTTTCAATCTGGGGAGTGTGGACTTTTCCCACCCCAAATTCTTCAATTTCGTACTGCAGTTGCAGGAAGGAAGCAGGTCAGCAACAGATAGGCTGAGAGGGTTAAGATCATATTTTATCATAGCCTTGTCTGCCTGCTTTCAAGAATAACAAATTGTCTCAGCGTGCGGCCTTTGCCAGGCCCGCATAAGTTACTCCAGTAAAACGAGCTGAGTAAAAGCATTATCATTTATTAAAGCTGGCCAAATTAATGCAATAATGACAAAAAAAAAACAATGTTAACCCTCTGGTTATACGCATACAGAGTGATAAACTGAAGGCACACGCACTGGTTAGGCCCGCTCTCAACGGCTGCCCACACCCCCCAAAACAGTGAAAAATTACTGCAAACCAAATAATCCCCTTATTCAAAGGCGGAAAAGGGTTAAGGAAAGTGATTAATCTGGGGTTGCCTCCTAATAGGACGTCCAGTCACTGAACATTAATGTAGACGGAATTGTAAATTGGCGTAAAACTTGGTTTATTTAATGGACACGAAGATGCCCTCTTATCAGAATCAAATGTGGTCCTTATGGGCTGTCCATAAAAGACGCTCGAAGCTGGAGGAAGGGTGTGGATGATTATGGACCAGAAGGAGGTGGGATTCAGAGAATTCGAAATACTAATTTTTTAAAAAAATTGTCCATGACGAATCTTTCGTATTAACCCCATCCCCACCCCCTAAAAAATTACAAATTGGTTTAAAAATCGTAACCAATCGTAACCATCATCTATAATGAATATTAAATATTAGTCCCAGCCTAAAAAACCACGTCATGTAGGCTATATTAAATCGGACATGGATTTTAGCAGAATAATTTGTTGTTTGGTATTTGTTACCGTACACGCAGATTATGTTGATGATATTTGTGTTGTTACATTGCTCTGTTAATTTGTATTCAGCACAAACAGGTTGTGATATGAAATTCGTGCTGTACTGTATAGCAATAAGTCAGTAATTAATTGTCTAACAAACGAAACTTCAAACTTAAGCATCTGGTCCTTTTTCATGGCAAAAATACATATCAATTAGCGTCATCTGGACCCGTGTGCTATAGGTGGCGGGTTAGGTAGGGGGTCAAAAAGTCAATTTTTTAATGGGCGTCCATTATGGACGAGCCTCTTACCACAGCTGCTGAAAATCGCAGTTCAGCATGAAATTTGGTATACCAATTTCGCAGCAATTTTAGCAAGCCTTCAATGGAAAATTTTACTATAGGTACAACATCAAATTATTCTGCTATATGACATGGCAAATTTAATATGGATTATGTAGTTTTAGGCAGGGACAGTGGGGATACATGAGGAAATCGCCTTCTTTTGTTACGATTTTTTAAACAAGTCTTGTATAAAATAAATAAATATGACTATTACTTGACAAGGATGTTCGTTTTTGACAAAATACTGCAAAATACTGTTCATGGTGGGCTATTTGTGAGTTCTTTAGAAATGGAACCTCAACGGGACCTTTGACCCATCCTGTGCGGGTATATTTGCGCTTGTTTATTCCCTGATACAAGTTTACCAGACAGGACCATTATTATAACTTCAAAGTGAAAGATAAAAAACGACAAAAGCATTGTGGCGATGACCCGATTTTCTGCAGATTTCGAGCCTCGCGTTTCTCCGCTGAATTATCACATTATTACTCTTGCAAAAATACACTTTTTAGTTAGATTTATGTTCAGAATTCCCCCAGCCCCCATCCCCTCATCATGCCGGACACTTCCTTAACGAGTCCGTTTTTCGGCCTACATCTGCTTGAAATACACCTGTCTAAGCACGAATACGTATTTTCGGGCTGAAAAAATTCAAACCACAAATTCGAGTGTTTTCGGCCGATTTTGTTTCCATGGCCACGTGATCCGGCCCGCACCCTTACCCATTGAAATCGCAAAGAAACCGACGCCCCGTAACCGAAATTAGCGAAATTTATCAGTAAAATATACGAATTTCCACCCGGCATGCACCTGTCATTATCCGAGACGGTTATTTCTTATTTTATATTTTTTGTCATCTATCTTTTTATCAAGGCGGCCGCCCCTGAACATGGCGCTCTTCAGACAACAAAAGCGCAACCATGATACCCATTATAAGATTAACAATTTGTATTGTCAGCACACAAAAGCTCGCTAGGCATTAAGTAAAAAGTTCCATATCTGGGGAAATACACGTTTTGGTTTTTTTGCCTTTCAGTTTTCATAAGAATAAGCCTTTCAACGGATAATTTCTGGAAACCTTGGCAAGATTCTATAGAAGCTGTTTCTAATCAGAGTGAATGAAACAAGGAGAAAAACATCAGAAAAAAAGAGTGAAAAAAACGGCTTAATTCAGCGAAGTCCAGATGGCAAGCAAGCAGTTTTCGAAGTACTAATTTTAATGGCCTACATACTGTTCGTACGAGCTCAAGTTACAAGTTGATTTTTTCATTTCTTTTTTTTTTAATTGCATCACAAAACATGCAGTAACAGAGACGCATAAATGCCTGCAAACGTTACGGCATATCAAATGTTCAGTTAAATATTTCTATCTACATACATGTACATGGTATGGTCGCACACTGCAATCCAACATTTAGTTGAGAAAAATTAGAAACTTACGCCATCAATACTTAAAAAAATTGAAGGTCTCACTGTCCACAATATGGAAATGAAATTCCTGGTTCTTCAGATAATTTTCCATTCAGGAACAACAGACATGCCAACAACTTTTTAACAGGCTTATCCTATTTACGGCGTCAGTTTTATAATGTTAAACTATCTTCTGCAGGTATATGTTGTTGTTTTCATGATTTACATGTAGATGTAACATTATATCTAATATGACATGTATCAAGATTGTATAATTAGGCTTTTCAGGACCATCGCACGCATTTAGCCACCTGGAGTTAATACGGGCCCCGTTCGTCACCAGCGTGGCTTTAATTAATTTTAACGACCATGTTTTGACCGTAACTCAGCCTGGACTAAACTGGGCACCACTAATAAACGTCATCAGTGACGTCATTGAAAGCCTGAATGGCGAGTTGCGATGTTGGTACCCGCAGGTTCGAAACACGGAAAATGGGTGTGTTGAAGACATAAGCCAACGTGGATTAGTTTATCATCAGCTCACTAACGAAATTGCCTTTTGCTAGAAATCCCTAGTTGACGTCACTCGTCAATGTCCGGATAAAAAGGTCTTGCGCCTATGCAATTACTGTACTCACAAATCGCAAAATTTTTTCAAGAATTTAAGTTTTAATAAAAAAACAGAACAAATAACGAAAATAGAGTGAGCCGATATATCCCGATTATATGTTGAATTTCTTGTACATGTCGACAGCAAACCAAGGCTTCCATTCCACTATTTTATTACAAATATCCACCAATAAAGTACTGAATTTATTAAAACAGATGTCAGCAACACTATGGAGCCATGAGCAATTGACGACCACAATTTCTAGAGAAGGAAAACATTATGATTCGCAAGTATCACTATTTTAACCCGATTGAGGGCACAAATTAACAGGAGACCGGAAGCATTTTTCATTTTTTCAATAAACATTCTTCATTTTTCAATTTTTCAAACATTTTTAGTTTTCCATAAACATTTTTCTTCCTTCACACAGCCCGGGCCCCAACTCCCTTAATTTGGGAAAGACAATGTTTATGAATGGCCTTCTCATCTGCACTTTTTCATGTGAAATTTTATCGAGAAACAACAGAAGTAATAGCGAATTAATCAAAACGGTTGACAGAAGAAAAAAAATAGGTGGATCAAAACTGCTTAATGCCATGTGTATGTTCCAAGGGGTTTTAATACATAATTTATTAATATATTGTTATAATGAACTAGTTAAATGCATACACTTTAAAATTTGAAGAAAAAAAATTCCCTAGGATGGCGAGTCTGTGCTAGTGGTACTCAAAATGTCATCCCTGAAGATGGATTTTGGTTCTATAATAAATCTAATCCCGCGTCCCTACGGTTAAGTAAATTTCTCATCAATTTCCCTCAATTTAATAGAAAATTAAATTGGAAGTCAATTCATTCGTGCAGTGCCTAAGAATACACTCAGGCCTTGGAGGCAAGCACTCAAAACGAGGGTTGACAGCCATCTTGAACAACTGTTCCACACGGGTATCCCACAAAAGCAACCCACGAAACAAAGCTTTTTTTGTATAGGAGCCGATGTTTTGCTTCCTGGTTCAGGAAAGAAAATTGAATTAGTGTAGAAAGTGAATGGAAATTGAGGATAACGTGATGAGGATGATGATGGAGGCAAAGAGAAACTGATCGAGTAGGATTTAGATCAAGAGGAGAAATTTGCCTACAAACACCAACAAAGACAGCCTGCTCCGACTGCGAAAGGTTACACTGCCGGTGTTTTGCACGGAAATTTTAATTAAGTTGTGACTTGACAGGTAGATTAAGTCATCTTACCTGGATTAACGTTCGAGATTGCACCGTGGCAATCAACGTCTTTTACGATAAGTATCAAGTAATAATGCGAAGGAGGTGAGAAGGGGCATTCAGTTCCCCCATTCCCCACTGCGAAGCAATTAAAAAAATCGAGAAAACAATCTGGAGCTCAAGAATGATATAAAAAAATGCAACGAACGGTGAGCGATTTTCAAAACAGACTTGGCATTTTTTCGTTCGCCTTATTGTTTTCCGCCTGAAAATCTCTTTTGAGGTCATCTCAAAATACTATGAGCCTATTACGTGACGACATGCCTTTAAATTTACGATTTTACAAAACCGTTAGTTTCGGCTAACTTTATTAAAATTAAAGGAAACACATTTAGGAAAGCCAGACTAGCAACGATCTGAATTATCGTAATTGCCGTTATTATCATTGTTGCGAACTAAACGTCTGACTACAAAATACACTTGAATGGGAAAAAACAAGGAAAATAACACCCCAATGTGTTAATTTTGGCGCCATGTTATGTGGAAACGAGTCGGTACATTAGATTGGAATTGTATGTCATTAACAATGGAAATACTTTTACACATTTTAAGGGCATAATGACATCAGTAGCTTGTTCCTTTTCCTATTTAAGACTTCCTTGTACAAATAAATTACGTAAAGTCATCTCGACTAATTGCGCTACATGGGCTTGGGGGGCAAAGAGTCAACTTTTAGATGGATATTGTTTTTGTGAAAGGCCCATTAGAGTAAACTTCAAAAAATGGATCCAGAACAAAGACATGGACTATTAAATTAGATGATCAAATTACAAAATAGTGTTCCCCGCCTTTTGCAAATCGCTCACAACTTCCTTAATACTCAGTTAATTGTTTCATTTATGAAGAACGTTACGAAGACAGTTCAGAAACTCCAACTCCATTCTCAATCGCCCTCCTCCTTGCAGCTGTTTTCGAATAAAGGTCATGACCCCCTGGCATTTTCCACGCAATTACCTTACTGGCACATATCCTGCTAGGTCCCAGCCCTTCAATAATTTTTTTGATTTCTTTAACAAGTTCGAAGATAAATGCAAAATGAACAAGACAATCGCGAAAGTGCGATCGAGGAGGAAGAAATCAGTTAAAAATGAAATATTTCTAGTTCATCAGTGAAACGGAAGAAGGCCATCAATCCTGGGCTATAAATAGTTGCTCTGTAGCGATATCCTCCTCCCCAAAGAATCTTCTCGCATCCATCGAAAGGGGCGCTGGGGAGGGGGATTTCTCTCACTGCACCGTGTAAATATCCAATCAATTCAACAAAAATCGTTCTCCTAACATCGACAAGAAGTTGTTACAAAACCGAGGCGCAAAGTCTATATTGAAAAACGTGGTCCACGGAGGAGCAGTGTTGACTCTAGACATCATTTCAACCGGATATCAATATAGGATCAACGATGGCCAAAAGAACTCAAAAATCAAGGAAGGCGAGAAGATGAGCAGTCGTGGGGGGAAGAAGGACTCAATCATCGTTTTCAGACTCCTAAAGACCATCGATTTTTTCCTTCGCCCAACTCAGCCTTGGGTGACAATTTCTTCTTCAATCAGAATCGCCGTGCTGTTTTATATCGGTCCAATTTCGCCAATAAACACGCTGGGTTATTGCGAATATAATCTACGAGAAAAACAGCGGACCTTGAGCAACATTCCCGGCATTCACCATTTACAATTTTCATGTTCTTGAGTGCAATGTTTAGCGAATTAGCACACGAAAATATTTAATACACAATAAAAACAGCAAGGTGCTCAGAACTTAAGTTTTTTAATTTCGTGGTCACGATTTATTTACAGAACGGTTGATTGAGTATTGCTAAATCAAGGTGGCTGTAGACATGTACATTAAAATTCGAAAAACATCCAGCATGCTTGGTCGTTTACTAGGATCTGGGTTATTTTCTATAATTTGAAAGTGTCCCGTATGTTTATAGAAAAATTAGACGAATTTGAAATGATCTGTTCACATAGTATTTTTTTTTTCAAATTTGATTTTTTATAATTACACGGGACATTTTCAAATTACAAAAAAATAATGCAGACCCTAGTAGACGACTAATTCCACACAGGAAAAAATAAATTCAGTAAATATAATAAGTATTTGGGAAAAAAATATGGGAAACGTTTTTGCATACATGTAAGTATTTGTTCATAATTTAAGTAACGTCATATGAACTAGAATGGGCTAGAGTAAGGTAGGGGGTCAAAAAATCGACTTTTTTTATAGATGTCCTTTGTGGACGGCCCCTTACGGCACCGAAAATGCACGCTTAAGCTAAAATAGGTCATAATAAACTTAAAGCATGACTTAACAGGACTGAACATCTAAAACTAACCCCGATGACACGGAGCATTTTGATACGTGCCATATAGGTCAGGAAATTTGCTCAAATTGAAGTTTTGTTCAGAGGCGATCCAGTAGAGGCCTAGTTATCCGGTTTTGCCTTCGATATTCGATTTCTACATTAGGTTCCTATAATAATGCTGAGTAAGACTTCTTGTGAAAAAGAAAGTCAGAAAAAGCGAAAGGAGCCAACATGTGAATTAGGATATAACGCACACAATGGATGAATACAACTAGGTTTTTAGCGATTTGCGTTCAATTAAAGACTCAGTTCAATTGAAATTCAGGAGATGATGTGGAAAAGGTAAGTAGCAATTTCGACATATTTACCCTTGTTCCACATGGGCTTCCAACCATGGTAAATAAAAATCAACGCTGTTTGAATCATGCTCTGGCAGATCAGATTTACTGGCTGCACACCTCGCTGAATTTCATGACCAGAGCAAGTGCAGGTGGCCAACGAACAAGCAAAATTCTTCAGCTTCGTCCATCGGTCAGCAGCCCTGATCAAATCAATCTGTCAATTAGGAAACGAGAAGTCTTTTCCCTTGCCCCATCCACGAGGTGCAATATCACAGGGAATTTAAAACATGTGATCAGAATCGTGATCCGCTTTCACAATGATGTTTCCAATTAAAATTAGTGAAAAATGAACAATTGCAAACAATCATAAGAAATTCAATGCACTCGTATGTTGAATACTAATTTGTGCAGATGGGTTCATTTTTTTGCATAAGTTTTTTAACCAAAAATGAAACAATGGCAATGGTAAAATGTCATCTTTTTCACTTTCCAAATTTACGCAGAGCGCTTCGCCAACGACCCCTGTACCTTTTCCACTCCAATTTCCGGCGAGCAAGATGTCTCTCTCTCTCTCCACGGTTGCCAGTTGCCACCAATGTCTCTGATGGCAGTCACGCGACGGAGATATTTCATTTTTAATCGCCTAGCATCCATCTTCATGAAAAATGCACCGCTCCACCCATCCCGAAAGACCAACAATGACACCCATGTGACCTGTCCGGCAGCACGTAGTCCAACATTTGTCACAAAAGCGCACGCCATTGCCGCTAATTGACCCTAATAAAGCCAAGGTCGCAATAAGCTCCACCCACGCACGCCAATATGGCAAACACGCCATTTGATGTAATAAATCCGCCGAGGGCCCTACTGCCATCGCAGAGACAAAAACCGTTGGCCATTAGCAGAAATAAAGACGTGTTGGGTCAAGCTGAAATTAAAAGCCATCGGCTGGCTAACCGCATTTGGCACGGCTCGACTCTCACGACACAACGAAATCCAATAAGGCAACTCGCAAGATTTCGGGATCAATAGCAATACATGGAGTGCTTTTGCAGAGGGTCCATCAGGAAGTTATGCAAGTGCCGTTCATAAAGAACGTCCAAGGCAATGTCGACTTTTTGACTCCCTACCCTCCCTCTAGTAGGTGTTGGAATCGTTCGAACTGGACGATTAAATTAATGTAGCACAAATATTCCAGTTCTTTAGTTATTCTATAGACACAGGGGGAAATAAATTTAGCAATTATAACACGTATTTGAAGCAAAAATGTGCATTTTTTTCCTTGGTAAGCATTCGTTTGGCTCAGCCTTAATCAATTTGGACCAAAAGAACGTTAGTTTAAATAGGAAAAAGAATTATTAAACGATGCTTATAGATTTTTGTACAAATGACGTCATTCGAGGACGTTTTTGTACCTTTCTTTGAGCAAGGTGTTAAATTGGAAAGAATGACCAATGAGTGTCCGAAAAATTATTTCTCATAGGTTATAAAGACATTTAATATTCTTGACAAATTTACAGTGTGTCTGGCAGTTGTACGGAATGCAACACAAGGGGCGCCGGCAGCCAGAGATGGATCATCTACCTTAAAAGTAGGGGTATTTTGCTCGTGTTTAGTCCTTCGAACTAGTATCCATTCACCGCTCACGATACGAAATCCCTAATAACAAGATTCGTGTTTATCCAAGGATATTACAATGTTTTTATGACAGGGCTCATAGTGTTCGAAGTCCCCCCCCCTTCATAATGACGTTCTCGAGCGACATACTGCGCCAGTGTTGGCAGAACGGTAAAATTTAGCACCGGAAGCTGAATGCAAAAGCGCTTCCGTCGAGCTCAGTTTGAGATAGCCAAAAATTACATACGGACCCGATAAATCCGTTGGGATTGGTCACCTTTTCAGTTCGAACCACACAACGGTCATTCATTCACAGCAAAATATGATACATCTTCCTTTAAGGATGGATAATCGACTCAAAGGGGGTTAGGGGGAGCTGAGATATCGAATTGCCCAGAAAACAAACATGGCTGAAGTCTGGCCTTCCATATTAAATTCCCATAAAATTCCTAGGGGGCTGAAATTGAGCCGCACAGATAGCATTAATCTTTCCCATTGGCAAAACAATACGAAAGATGACCGTAAGTTGTAAATGCGCATTAAGTCATTTGCTCGGCAGGCAAATATGACCAATGACGAGTACAGGGTGCGCTGGTATTTCAAAATGTTTGCTTCAAATGCCTATTATAATTGAAAAAAATTGCTTTCCCCAGTGACATCAGCGTCTTCCACAAGGATTTCCGTTACCCGGTAGGATTTAAAAAGAGAAAATATCTCGTTTATCTATAAAAAAATTAAATTCGGAGAAAAAAAAAATGGTACGCGACCGCCCGATGAGGATCTTCTCTGCAATGCAGTCTTGCATTACGGGTTGCACAAGAAATGCTTTTTTCAAATTTTTAATAAATAAAACGGTATATTTCGAAATTACATAACGCAACGTAGACCCTAGTAGACGACTGATTCTACACAGGGGGATATACATTTGGGAATTAATCACCCAAAATAGACGTCATTATCTTCCCTTCTGACATTACGTAATGTATAAATGTGACATTTTTGGTTGAATTTCGACGTCATTCATAATCGAAATATGACGGAAGTATCATGAACATCATGACAATCGGTTTTTGTACCTTTTCCTGGTCAATATTACATAAGCTTATTTTCTGAACAGGAAAATCTACTTTAGTAGCGTAACCTAATACATGTACATGTATTAAGAAATGTTACCAACTGAAATCCACAATTTTTATGACCGCAAAATTAGTCATACATGACTAGCCAGCAATGAAAACGAAAACAGAAACGAGAATTTGGTCACCCAGGCAGGGGTAAAATATCCGTGATTCTTGTTCCATCAATACAGCTTTTTAAGAAAAGATCAAGTGTGGACTACCTTCTACGGTCTATTTAACGGGCTTAAGAGATTTCGCCGCAATATAAGAAAACCAGCCGCCCAAATCCCCCACGCCAGAAAAGCTGAAAATCCCATTGAACAATCCTGATGGATTACAAAGGGAACGGTCAGCGGGGCACAGGGGATGCTTATCTACAGCGCCTTGTATCTATAACTTCATAAACAAGCACCTGTTAAGCGTTACAGTATACTGACCAGCTAAGACGGACACCTGTGGACTTATTTCTCAGTTCCCAGGCGCCGAAAAACAGACCTGGCCATTGTGGAGCCTATTTCACTGACCACGGGTGACGTCAACGGTGAGTCAGGGGCGAGATTTCCAGGCTACAGGTAAACAAGATTTCAAGGTTTCGTCGCGAGCAGCCACTAAGAAACTTAGGGAGGGGGATGTCCGAGACGGGTCAAATGAGGTCAAACCATTAGCCGCTCACCATGACTCAGCGCCATCTTTTGTTGGGATCGTGCGACCTTCTGCTCGCATCGAGGTAACCTTCACGGTATCACCTCTTACATGTTTCGATTTCCAGAAAATGCAGTAAAGCCCAGATTAGATCACCCCTTATAAGAAACAACGAGAAATCAGCTCATTAAATCGAAGTGACTTAAAAATTTCAAACAATTATTTATTATATTTTAACTTGTATTTGCTGATATACACTTGAGTTAAAATTTACATCGAACGATAATGATCATAATAAAAACAAAATTGATCAATAATGTAACTTTTTTTAGCTCTACCAATTGTCAAACGTAAAACTTATTAATTTCTTTCCACAACCAATCCTTGCAAAAGAGATGTTATATCTAAAACCAGTTTTTCGCAGTAGGTTTGCTTTGGATTTTTTAAAACTGAAACTATATTTACTGCTAAAATAATTATTATAAACGGTTACATAGACCTATTCTCAGTTGATCAGTATTAAGAATTGTTAACTTTATAAAAATGATGTTTACAAATTTGAGTTATTGATTTTGATAAAAAACCATACATTTAAATTACTTTTTTCAATTTTAAAAATTGTTTTTGTAACTTGATCATGTGGTTTTTGTAACACATTCAACGTAGACTTTAAAGCAAAACCATATATTTCAATTCAATATACTATTAAACATATTTTTTGTAACTTGGTTTTGCGATTTCCTAGCCCATTCAAGGTAGACTGATGCAAAACTACTGTATTTACACCACTTTTGAATGAAATTTTGTAGCTCACTTTTGTGATTTGTTTATTCAAAGCAGACTTCGATGCAAAACTGTATAGCCTATTTCAATTCAATTTCGAGTTCTTAGGTGAGCTCTGGTTCATCCATAATTTCTCCGTCGACTAGTGCAGAAAACTCATCCTCCATGCTCTTTCACGAGAACAGCATGGTTTCCAAGCGCCACCTGCTACTATTTTGTTGAACACAATATTCCCAGTTGCAAAACAGACACGAACTGGGACATTCATTATCGGATATAACAATGCAGGATGGCCCAATCTTCAACATCCCGTATTACCAACGCTTTGATGGCAGTGAATCCTGCGTCCGAAGATAAACCGCATTGTTTTCTCAACAGGAGGCGCGCATATTCATGAGGGAATTAATAAAACATCTGCCCCAGATCCGGAGAAAGCGGTCCAGTTTCCCCCAAGGCGGAAAAATCGCGCTCGGCGGTCATCCCGGAATTGGCGCATTTGAAATGCAAAGCGAAAAGAAATCGGACGGCCAAAAGAAGAAGGGCGCAGAATACTCTTGTCTCTCAAGTTCAAGACTGTAAAACAAGGAAATGGGCGAACAATGGCGCATACAGATATTGGAATGAAAATTAATGAGCCCGCGAGAGTAACACTGACACCACCGGTCATTGCTACCGATAATCGGCGAAACTTAACCTGCACGCAGCACAAAATGTTGTTACACATCGCTCAACAAGTGTCACGCTTGTAAATGGGCATTTTAATAAACTCTAATGATGCCGGTGCCACGCCTGCCATTGCAATGACCATCAAATTGCCTACATGTAGAGCGGTGCAGAGGCCAATGGGCAGAAGAAAAAAAAGTACGAAATCAGATTCTCAACTGCCTTTTACAGGTTTTTGGGGCAAAAAAAATCTCCTTGGCTTTATCAAAAACGTTTATGGAATAAAATGGGAACAAAGTTTACCAATTCATTATATTTTTATTCCTTATTTCAAAAGTTTAAACTGTGCTATGGAAAATAGGGGAATTCCTTATTATTGCATAGGCCGAAGTGCTTCCAAATAAGCCTTCTTTTGAGCAGTAGGCCTCACATAAACAATCATTTCAGAATATGGCAATTTAAGGCTAGCATCTTATCAGATGAAAATGTACCTGACTTTCACGTGAAAATCTGAATTTCCTGGCTTATTTCCAGGCTTCTCCTACTTCCCTAACAATCCTTTACTAGACGTTAAGTATTTGTTAATGTTTATACTGTATAATATTTTGTGGAAATGTGCAGTTAGTTCCTATTGAAATTAACTTCATTTAGTGGGGTAATATGACGTCATTTGTTGGTCCTTTTGGTCAAATAAATCAGTGATGGGGATGGTGTTTTACAATTTGGATTATAGTGTACTGAAGGCAAAGTAGTGGTAAAGTCGATTTTTTATGGACGGCCACTAAAATAATTTAATGTCAACATCTGTTACTCGATGGCAATAAGTCATGGTTGAAGGACAAACAAATTATTGTGCAAAAACAATCGAGCGTTGATAAGCGTGGAATACGCCAATTAAAGTGATCATATATGTACATGTATAATGTAATCCACATGTTCCCCCAATTAAGATCCCCAACGTGTAATTTGATTTAAAATTCAAAATGTTTGAAGCAGTCATTATGAGCACGATGAGCTTCCTATAAATGAAAATAATGGATAGATATTATACATGTATTTATTCGGCATGGAACTGAACTTAAAGAGAAATTGTGACGTCATACTAAAGTGATGGTTTTATCGTAAGCAATTATTGGCAACGTTGTAAGAAGAAGTGGTCGAGCATTTGCCACACTTATACTTGAGAATCAGCTGGATGGTCCTTGAGCACTGGCATACAGCCATCACAGAGCCTCTAAAACTCGCATTGTCCTAATAAAGGAGTTTGTTTCTCGCAATGACAGCATTTTATCGTTTGAACAAGCTTTTTGCGGCTTATAAATGATCATCATTAAATGACCACTCGAGACCAGCAGCTGGCTAAATGATCATTAATGGGTATCGAGTGAAAGGGATGTCCTCTTTATGTTGGGCAGTAAATACAAGTGCGCAGAAGACTCGTTTATAGCAGTGAATGGGGTCGATGGCATGTTATCAATAAGAACAATCCCAGGGGAGATTGTTTATGAAAATTCAAAACGTTGATTGACCTCATTACGAAATCGGTACTTGAGAGATTATCTCAAAATCTCTCGCAATCGTAATAGCAGAAAGCTTACGATAAATGTTCTTAATGATACAATTATAAAGGATTCTCAGGAGATGTCTCAAGGTGATATCAATACCAATGTGTGAAACCAGAACAGCTTTTGCATGTCCACGACATTTATTTCGTGTGTCTTCAGAATCTCACACCTACTGTACACTTTTCATTTCGATTTTTGATAACATATACAAAAGCTATATGCTAATTAAAACTACACGATGGGCATACTGGGCATCCCTGTGAAGCCGGACGTCTGGGACACCCACTGTAAATTCACTGTAAAAGTTAAGGTGTCAAATTTTGTGGTTTTCATTTCGAGGGAGGAGAGAAGCGTTTACCATGGCTGCATCAGGGGTCACTTCCGCTGCCAAGAACCAGTCGTAAAAGCCTCATTTGCGCTAGCAAAGAGAAACGTCTGGCCATCGTAAAATATCCCATTTAAATTATACATAAACATCAAACATATCCGCTCATTTTAATGGAAATGTAATTGGGGAGGAGGTGGGGGATCTTCCCACGCGCATTCTTTTCACTTTAAAGCCAAGCACACAAAAAGAATACATTGTACTGTAGTAAGGAACGGAGGACTAATTTCATTTGTCGACATGATGAATTTGCACACGTAGGCCTACCAGCTCGTGAATAAATAAATCCACGTAAGTGATGCTAATTAGAAGGATTGCCATAATTAAGCGCCAGGGGTGAAACAACAGCAACGAATCGTGGATTAGGAAGGGAACAAGGAAGGCAAATTGGGAGGCGATACTGGAGGTCGTAAAATGCGTCTCTGAAAACCGAATTTCGATGAGATAGGCTGCGATTTTGGGTGGGTGGCCCATAATTATTCAATAGAATCGTAGACGCCCGTGCGTGAAAGTTTTTCGGCCAGTGATTTTCAGTAAAATTAAAATAAAAAACCAACGAAAGGCCGAACCCTACCACTCGCTTCAAATTTGCAAATAACGTGTGGGAACTGCGAGTGCGAGAAATTCCACGGGGGCCACCCACAGGACTAAAACAATAGCAAACAGACACCTGAAAAACGACTGGTAGAAGGGTAGAAGGACAAGGTCAAAGTTGAGACGAGCCTAGGCTAAGGGGCCGTCCACAAAGGGCGTCCATTAAAACGGCTTTATCACAACCTACCCCAATAATTGTCCAAAGTGGACAACACCCACCTTAATCCGCCCCTCCTACGTAACACAGATACGCACAGTAGTCCAGATAACGTTAATGTAATTGGCTAAAAGCCTGATTCCCTGAAGTTCCTAACACGTGCGGTCCTATTTCCATATTTGATGTGTAAATATGATATCAAATTTTAATCAGAAATGTCGCCTTATTTCACAAACTTTGACGCCGACATTTCATATAAAAATGCATGCACATATTTTTAGAATTCGAAGTTTTGTTATTATTCTTTATGACCTTCGTGCGAGTTCATTCAATAAATATCTATCTACATGTATCTCTATTAATTCAATAAGATCCTCACAAAAACATATGCCAATTCAGTACAATGTTTATAAAGTGATCATTTATTTGGGAACTAAAAACCAATGGGTTGCGTATCTTCATGAAACAGGATACTGTCCATACACAAAAACGTAACTAAAATACGCTATAGTTGCATAATATTTAGTGCAGTACTTAAAGATGAGCCAAAAGCATGCACATCATGCAAAAATATTACTCGTACATTTTTAGCCCCAAATACTTATTATAATTGTTTAATTTATTTTACTCAATGTATAATTGGTCGTCCACTGGGTGGAAGGGGGAGGTTGCGCTAGGGTAAATACTATTTTTGCATGGTGGGCATGCTTTTCGCTTATCCTTTATGGTTATTAGTAGGTTTCACTGTACTTGTACTTATTTGTTTAAACTCTTGCACAATACAAAATTGGACGTCCACCCCTTCACTGCGAACAGTGCTTGTAGTTATGAGAAAGCTTTTTGATAAAAGAATCCTATAAAAAGTACATTAGGAGAAAAAAAACTGGTCACGGAACTTACGAATACTGTAACCTTAGACACACAGGTAAGCCAAAGGGTGCGTCCAAGAGTGACAAGGAAGGCTGAAGATAGAATTTTGGGGAGAGTAAATCGAAAATCCACACCAGAGTGGCTCGGCCGTGACCTCACCAATGCGTAACAGTCGCCTTAAATGGGAATCCGGGATTCAGGGTAGAGGTCAAACCACGAAAAACCTTCCGATTCCTTCTCCCAAAGCGTTCATTTCGCAAACATACGAGCGTGTTTAAGCGAAATACATGTAGAACGATTATGGCAAGCTAAGCCAAAGTCATTTCCCATATGCATATATTCATGAATTCACACTTTCGCAAATTATTTTACATGTCAGCGTAGGAGTAGGAAAGGAGGGGGGAGTGTACAGAAGTGCGGAAGTTAATTCCTCCTAGTCATCTTCCGCTTATTCTCAACTCCGAAAACCTTTTTTTTTCACCTTCAATTTCAAAGTGTGCAATACTTTTTTCGCCGTCCATTATGTAATTTCCTTGAAGCGTTATCCATACACCGGGCCACAATAATACAGGGCTCATTGTCGAAAATCTAGAGTTCAGTTCACGCAGAACCCTCTCTCATATTTCCAATAAACCACCGTTAGACGTCAGATGCCATATTAGAACCCCGAAATTAACTTTCGTTTTCAGATCCTATATCATGCAATCCAAGGCTACACAACAGAAGCCGATTGATTTAGATCAGCCTTTTGGGCAACCACAAATCACGGATCCCCATCCCCCACCATTAAACACCCGACCGTCTCCCAGTTTAAGGTAGGCCTAAGACTATTGTCAATGACTAGCCTATAACACAACGCAAAACGTCTTGAACTGATATTAATTCCGTCTAGTCAAAAGTTGATTTGGCTAACTTTACATTTTAATAATAAGTGTTACATCGCCTTGCATTGTCAGATCAAGGTTGGCAATGAAGCAAAGCAATTATGCGATTGAATTAATTTCTATCAATGCCATGATGATAATTCGAGGCGGTTAGACTTGTTACCATTTCAAAATCGGTGTGATAATCCTGGCAAGGTTTTGATGAATTGGGCAAAGATGCTGTATCATTCAGTGTGTTTTCTTCAATCGCATAACGAAAATTAGGATGGCAAGAAAAGATTCCAATTCTCGCAGAATCCTTTCACTAATTCTAGTTGTGACAGGCATATAGTGTATGTAATAAAGAAGGTAACGTTTTGGCTGTTTTCAACTTCCGTGGGAAGCCATGATGTATGAAGAAACCTTCGCAAGAATGGATGTAAGACACTATCTATACTCATGCACTATATGGCAGCTAATTAAAACTGAGAAACAGGTAGTCCCGATTTAAAAAAAAATAAATATACAGGTATACAACACCAAAACAGAACCAAATGGCAAAGGCCGAAGAGAACAGTACCAGTATTCATGACCGGTCACGTTTCAACCCTAGTCGTTTTCAGACTGAAAGTACGGTAATCTTGATCTATTTACGTAGTTTTCCCCTTTTATCAGTAGCGGAAATCTATGCACAGGCTATCACTGCACACGCACCTCCAGTATGGTCAATCAACGTGCAAAAAAATAAGGCATTTGCTCACGGTTGGTGCAGCACCAATGGCAAAAACCGTTAACCTTCAACTCTGCCAACACATTCAATGAAAGGTCAATCGTTATCGCGCCAACAGAACGCTTCAGCAATTGTTATCTTTTATAGTTCATTGCATACAGGCCTATAAATACCAATTGTTTGCACTGATATTTATATGCGGCACGAAGTTCTTTCACTTGGCAGGTCAACTGATGGTTAAGTATTGCGGTCAGGCTTGGGTAGGATACCAGAATGCATATTCATGAAGGGAGGATGGTCAAACCATTAGTGCTTCCAAGAAAAAATACCAGATGGCTGAATTGAACAAATTTGTATCATCCGTACCGCATGGATGATTTCCGGAAGTAAAGGTACCGGCACGAGTCATTAGAAATTGACACGGTTAATTAAGTTTACCAATAAATTCACTGTCAAAAATGCTCTCTTGGCAACAATTCTTGTATCACAACGCAGCGCACATGAGATTATACAATGTTCACGATTTTCTACAAGCAATGGCAATGTAGACCTATCAAAAACGGGATTTACGCCTGTCACATCAAAAAAACCCAAACCTCTTCTGATAACTGACACAACCTTCCAGGGTTACATTTCGAAAGTAAACGTTTTGACCTGATCACGCATGATGACTAAACTTAAGATTGATGATCGATAGAACCTAGTATTTTGCTTCCATAAAAGCATATTACTGACCCGTGTGGTCGTGTTTCTCGCAGTAATTTCCCTCTAACATATTCATACTTCATAAAAGCTGGCGAATGGCGATCCATCCATAACCTTGGGTAAAGTGGATTAACTTTTCCCATCTGGATTGCCCTGAATCAACAGTGGGTACTGTACTTGTTACACTAAAATATGCACATGTATTACTTGTACCACTGGCATTATGAGGCACGGAATGAGACTCACTTTCACCAGTAATTACACAGTGTATCAGCTTTCCAAAGATGGAAAGGTCGGAGGTTGCGACGGTCATGCAGATAACCCAGACAGAAAAGTTGGAATGGGATTCGGCATTCATAAAAGGACGATTTATGGTCGGATGGAGAGCGCATGGGATGCGCAAAAAAGATCATTTTCATAGAAGAGATGCATTTGAGTTTCTTATCTGAGTTCCTGATATGACCTACTAATAAGAACGTAAGGACGGCATGTGCGTCTTATGACTAATTTTGTAATAAATGTTGGAACCAAGCGTAATTTAAACGTATTTCGTTTATAGGTTGCATTGTAGTGCTTCCAAAGTTCCGTTAATAGGCCTACATGTTATATAATTCAATTCAGTAGCAATTTTACACTGTAGAAAAACAGCGAACACAGTTTGAAGGCTTACTTAAATGAACTTCCAATTTTATTACCTGCTCATTTTTTCTGTTTCAATCGCACAATGGGTTCATAACATTCCAAAACAAGTTAAGTGACCCTGATTGTAGAGCCCTCGAGTTATAAATGCTACAGGTTGAGGCTGAGTTAAAGCGACGCCCACCATGCCACAAAAATGCACATTTTTGCTTCAAATACATATTGTAATTAATTGCTAAACGTATTATCCCCAGTGTAGAATTGGTCGTCCACTAGTGTTTGAGTAATTTTTATAACATGAAAAAAATCCGTTATGCGACTTCCGAAAACGGGTTATTCCTCTCAATGAAATCTCCAAAGATGGGCATCGGAGGTTGCACAACGGTTTTTAAAAGTTCATTAATTTTTTTTTTTATAAATAAACGGGCCATTTTCAAATTATATAAAAAATTATTCAAACACTGTGCATTTGAAGGATTTTAAGGGGGGAAAAATGTAGGTTTTTGCATGGAGGGCATCTTTTTTTGAAGCTTAAGAACCAAATATTTCTTAAATCTGAGGCAAACATTAAAATCATTCAAGTTGCAAATGCCGTTGATATGACTCAGTTGCATAAGCCCTTTCCGTTGCACCCCTCCTTGAAATTGACCTTTTAGTCCATGTGCCCGAGCTTTCGTTCCTGCAAGATTTACGGCTTTGATGAGTCAAGATTTGTTTAAAAATTTCTTTACTTGGGAGGCGAGTGTTTACGGCAGAGCACGTGACAAGCAGACACCCCCGTAAATGGTAACGCTGCAGCTCCCTCTTGGCCCGATTTTTTTAATAACCAGTAATCTTCGAAATAATAAGCCAACAAATTTCACCGCAACTGCTGCAGAGGGCAAATGAGGTGGGCAGCCGAAGGTCACAGGAATGCATGGCCTACGTTGCACCAGCAGCGCTATATTTTATACAAACAACTTACAAACGGCCAAATGGATCACACCCATTATTCACTTAAAAGATCTTTGCTATGTTTAATTGGTCACATTTTTCGATAGGACCATGGAGCCCACATATCACTGGACTCTTAAAAAAAAATCACTCCGCAATCAATCTCCTGAAGCATGCAACATGGCGGGTGTGAAGTAAATATTTAAAGCTGTTTACATTTTTTACATGGGCCATTAAAGCTTAATTGCTCGAATAAATATCGAGAAAGTCAGTGAACTTCGTTTCACGGATGGTGGCGAGAGACATTAAAAATTAAAATGGGACACATTTCACGATTTTATGTCTTCCTGATAGCCACGCATACTGAAATGTAATTCTATTATAGGCGGAGTGGACAACGAATTTATTAAGGACACCAAAGAACCTCCATAAAAATCCACAAAAATAAAACGGCCAAAGATGTGCATGTAGGCCTACGTACTAGTCTGATGTACTGTAGCCTATTTATTGCATTATTGGTCGCTAGTTAGGTATTACTGCACGTATGAGCCTAAACTAGTGAAATATAAAAATAAGACGTTTCAATTTACTGACTTCTACTTCAATCTAGTCTACATG
>JAQIXS010001038.1:0-34721 GCA_034700785.1 Rossiulus vilnensis | reverse complement strand
ACAGGAGAAGGCGGAAATGGACAAGCAGTTGCACAGAGGAACCGCTAGAGGTTAGTGCTCGGTCAGCAACCAAAATTTGTTGATAGGGTGGTTAATCCAAAGTGATTTAATTAAATGGCATCTAAATTGAGTGTGCCCCTCTCTGGGCGAATCCATATGTACAGGGTGTCCAAAATGCCTGGCTACACTGAAGGATTATCTCCACCCTTTTCATTCAGAGTAATGCTTTTTTTTGTATTAGTAAGTCACACGTAGTTTTTTAGACGCATTTTAAGTAATTTAATCAAAATTAAGACGAAACTGGGTGCTGTCTCTTGAAGTTAATAATGATCACTGGTGAGAAGTGATCAACCTTTCAATGTTAAGGTTTTCAATTTTGTCCGTATTGGATCTCAGAAGCAAGCTGTTAATCTCAGAAATTTGCTCTTAGTTTCGAAATTGAAATAGTGTTTTGAACACGTAGCCAAATCCACGAGAAAAATCGGATGAAATTTCAGTCGTTTTGCAATTGTTTTGCTTTTTTCTGTTGCAGGAAATGCCCTCTTGACATGTCAATATTATTTACGAACCTCCGGGCGATATACATATTTGGAACAGCTAAATGACATAGGTGCGTTTGGCACCATACCGCGGTTTTATCATGAAAGGCTGAATGCGATATGATAGCTGCTCCTATGCTGTTTGTATTGAATTAATCTTGTGGTGCTTAGGAAGTCGCATCGATAAGTACTGGTTCCTCGCCCGCGATTCTGTTCTAAAGACCGATCGAATGATGACCATGGTTCCACACAATGAGTACTCCACTTTGGCAGTCAATGGTCCAACTAAGAAAGTACTTTCGGAATTGTTTCTGGGATTGCAGGTTAGGCGTTTTGTAAGTTAGCAGATGCACACCCTAAAAATGGGTCGTTTGAAACTATTGGCATGTCCGTTCCAGCATCCATACATCTATCCAATTCTGGAGGTGGATTTTAAAACGATGGCCGAGGAGACCTTTGTGATTATCATCTTTCCATTCAACTGTTTTGGAAGTTTAAAAGACCTTATCTATAGGGTGAGTTGAACAAGATTAATTATTAGTCTGTTGACATAATTAGAGTTCAGGAATTAGTCGTGGTCATGTGAGTTTCAAAATAATGTTTTAGCAGTTGTAGCGTAATGTTAATGAAAAGGGCATATTTTGACAGTTTGAATTCCTATTAATTTCTCCTTAGAGTAACTGCAGGGATGACTGGCAAGATAAATATGGTCATAGAAGCGTTGGATTACCAGAGCCTCAGATACAAAGGATTGGCAGGCAAATTTTAGAGGTGAGCATCACGATGACTAGAGTAGTGGGATTTTTTGCAGATGCTTATTACTTTTGAGCAGATTTTAAATACATTTTCTTGTCTATAATCAATACTTTGGGGAAAATGAGCTTCAAAAATGGCATCAGTGATTGGTGGCAAATGATTTTTTTCCAGTTACTCTCTTGAATACAATATGTCAAATGACAGAATAGCTCTACCTTGAAATTTAACCATTTTCCTTAATAATGCTTGCAATTACGAAGGAAATGAAGAGCAAAGTGCTCTATAAGTGGGCGCTCTTTATGACGCATAGCTAAGTGACAAAACCTATTTGCACGTTGCAGCCGTTATTGTAAGAAATCCTGTTATATGAAATCATTTTCCTGTACAAAGAAATGAACCTGCCCCTGTGTATGTTATTTCCTTAAAGGTGTATGTTTAGAGGTCTATCTAACGGTCAATGTTATATACACAATGCAAACTAGCGTGAGCTAGCAGTTTTTTTCTTCATTTGGTTTAATATTGTTGAGTGAGACATACACAAAATATTGGTTGGTACTCAGCACTGCACGCATCGTCTTATGCTTATAAAACCTTGTTGCCATGGCGACGTCATAGTTGCAAACATTCTGCACCAATGCATAATTGAAACACAATCATATTCATTTCGATTTTCTATTATTTTTTTTTTATATTTTAAAATGATTGCAGGCTTTATTATTCATTCAAGATAAAGGGTTTCCTCCTTTTGGCCATTTGCATTCTGGCAATGTTATGATGCAAAATGGAGTTGCCAGGTGAGCAAATGGAGTCCTTCTTTTTTCCCTGCCACCTTTATGTGCAGTTTTTTTGTTATAAAAGAACGCTTTTCAGATTAACTGGGCTGGAAAATACGATGCTAGGATACACGTCTCGAATCTATCCCATGTTGAGGAAACGCATCCGGGATTGTAGAGAAGCCATCGACACACTTTGCTTTGGTAAGACGCTCTTCGCACGCCTCTGTGCATTGTTGGTGTATTTTAGAAAAGTGCAGGCGATTTTGACGTGGGTTTCTCCTTCTATTCAGGGCATATTCTGTTTGAAATGGCTGCTGCTTATGAACTGAATGTTGCTCATCCAACAAGCAAGCATTTGCAGGAAATACAGAGTTACACGCAGATTTTGCAGGTCAGGTGCTGAGTTGTGGGTTGAGTGGCTGTTGATGAAGCACTTGTGCATTGCTGTCAATTTTAATTTTTGAATTGCATGGGATCTACTCTCAGGTGCTCAATTTTATATTCGATAATGATGGGAAATATCCGACAATAAAAGAGGTAGAAACACCTATTACGATGATAATTAATCTGAGCGCCCTGCAATCTTTAATTCTCTTTTGAATTTGCATTGCAGCTATCGCTGCTGGATTTCTTTCGAAATCTCGATCTCCGTGAAATGCGAGGAGCTGGATCGCCAGTGGGTCATTGCTAAATAGGATTTGAGATGGTGCCAGTGCAGTATCGTTTCTTATCATATTCGTTGTTTTTAGCCCGTTTTTCAGACGAAATTGTCACAGAGCGTCAAAAGTCTTCTGAAAGAGGTTCGTCGACATCAGCGGCTGCAAAGGTAAACTCAGAGCAGGGCGTACCATGATATCAGGATATCTTGTTAAATTCTTATGTGGAGGAAAATCGTGAAGGAATGTTTTCCAAATTATTTGAAAATTTTCTCCAGTCAACCCACATTTTACGCACATTTAACGATATCATATTTTGTTTAACTACAAACCCATTTAAGCATTCTTTTTAGATTTAGGCAAGAGTTGTTATTGAAGTTTCCCAAAATGCATAATTTTTGTTGTTTTTGCATTACAGAAGTAGCAAGCGTTCACATTCGGCTTCCTCGTTAGAACCAATTCCTTCTTGTAAAGATAAGAAATCAATAGCTGTAAACGATCCACTGTAAGTATATTATCATTTTTTAAGATTTCTTAAAATCAACTTTTTTTATTAGCTTGCATTTTTTATATTTGTGCAGTTTGTCATAATGCAGAAATAAATGGATAACAACATGTTTGACATTTTGTTTTCGTTCTATGGTACTTTTTGACCTTTGCACAAGTGATAATTTATTTATAGAGATTTATAGATTTATAGATCAATAGAAGAAAGCGCTTATTATTTGGTATGCCTCAGACAGCGGGGTCTTGTGGTGTTTTGTTTATAAGTGAGCATACGTACCGCTTTACCGGGTGTCTCATATAATGAGAAAAAGTGAAATAGCAGTAATGTAACGGTATTACCATTTCCCCACAAGAACGGCTAAATACTCGTTTTAGGAGGGTGAAAACTTGAAAAGAGAAACGAGAGATTTCTATTCAAATGTTGGTTTAATTTGTTTAGTTGTGATCATTGTTTATGAAAATAAATTCACGTAAGTTTTTTTTTTTACAAAAATGCAGGCGATTATTAAAGGAACAGAGATTTTGATGTCCATCAAAAAAAATTACATATTTTTTCTTCAAATGCTTGTTACAATTGCTGAATTAATTTTTCCCATGTAGAATTGGTTGTCCACTAGGGTTTGTACTATTGTTTTATAAATTTAAAATGTCCCAGTTTTTTTATATAAAAAAGATAAATAAAATAAAATAAATGTAGTAATTATAATAAGTATTTGAAGCCAAATTGTGCAGTTTCTTTCGCATGGTGGGCATCCTTTTGGTGAAGCTGTAATGTATTGATAGTCTAAACAAAATAGTGAATTTGGAGGCCTTGAAGCGAAATCTATAGTATTGCTTCCCATGTATATTAAAATGTCCGTTCATTTGAACTTTTTTTTTCAATTTTAGGGAAGCTTGCACAGGGATTCATCGAAATCTCTCGGCCTCTTACACGGCCTCATCCTCTGGTGCCAATTGTTTGGTGGTGTTGGAAAATGGCGACATTAGCAGACCTCTCGGCGTTGCCACTGTGGCAGCATCATCGTCGAACAGACATTGGTCGGATTCTGCCAAATCGACGCCGTACAGCTCGCTGCTGGACGTGTCTGGCCACCTGATGGCCAGTGCCAATGCCTTGGACGAATATCATACGCCACCGACGACGCCGACCGTCAAAAGCGAACTAGATTTGACCCGCATCACGACCGCTAGGAACAATGGGGCATCCCATGAACTGCCTGTGCCGGCAACGACAAATCTACTTCAGCAGTGTTTTCAAAAAATCCAAACTACCTTTGAAGGTGCTGTGCACAAAACAGTGACGAGGGATTCCATTATTTGATGAGCCGATTATGCAGATTGGTCGTCGCATAAGACAAAAACAATAGTTAACAAAGAAACGAAGAAAGAAAGTAAAACATTCAGTAACTTACATCGGCATAGGCCCAGCGGCATCAATGCTGTTACGTTATGAAAAATGTGGACCTGATTTTATTTGTCATAGCAGTTAGATCATTAAATTTAAGCAACACAGGCTCAGGAGATGTTTTTTTCAAATTCTCTTGTGTGATATTCGATCGCACATTTGATTCTGCTCTTATTCCATTGTTAAAAATTGACAAATAAAACGAGTCGTTTTTTAACTTAATTGATCATAAAATTAAATTTTGTATTTTGTAATAATTAATAACATATCAACTTAAATTCGTATTCTCATATGCATTCTAATGTAAGAGTATATCCAAATGCCTTTATCTCTACTTTGAATGATAATAAATAACACAAGATGCATAAACTTAAAATTATTTGTAAGACATAGTCTCATGTATGACACAAAATGCAGGATAGTTGCATTTCACTTTACCAAAGCATGTCGTCTCCTGAGCCTACCTGCTATGTAATTTCATTACCTCATGGAAAATATATGATTAGCTAGATGCGTCGAAGAGTGATATAGATATTTATTATATGTAGCCTTTAGACAAAGATTCCAGATGTAATTAGTGATACAAAATATGCAATCAGTCCATAAAAGAAATTAATGTAGAATTGTAGACCAAAGTTGAAATAATCTTTTATCTAATTCCTGGAAAGTCCGAGAACAGCATAACGGGGAAATTACAAAGGTTCAGTATACCAACCGACCTATTATTTTGTACCATTTTATTGTCTGGCTCACATCGACTTTGTCGTAAGTGAAATTTTATACACGGAAGTTAACAGAAACAATACTTGGTTAAAATTTCTAAGAATTTAAGGTATTTTGAGAACAAGCTGGGGATTATGAAATTATTGCGATGATTTATTATTCAATTTATTCTTGTAAGGTAAAAAATCTGTGCAAAAGATTATGAACATTCCATAAATGAAACAAATTGGGGTAATATTTTCATATTTGCCCGAAATTGTAATAGATTTTAAACATTGCTTGTACATAATGTTAATTAAATTCATAAAATAAAGTTTCATAAAAAAAAACTAGACTGGCATTTGTGTTTTTGAAACTGATATTGGGGCACTTGCAGGATTCGCTACAACAACTGAGTACATGTTCTGCAGATATAATTATCATGACCTGATCAGGATATACCAAGTAATTATTGTAATTAACATAAATATGAATGATGTAATAATTCGTCCTTCAAAGGATGGAAATGAAAAGGAAAAGGAAGGGGAGGGACTTAAAGATAGGCTCCACCCATTATAGGAGTGACAGCTGTAACTACCCGCAAATATTTTGTGCGTCTGCTACTACTAGCAGTATCAAAATTGTTTGTGTTTCGTATATGAATTATAAAAGATTAGATCAAGTAGTACGCTTAGTCCATTTCTTAGTTTATATAAAATAATGGCAGCAAAAAAGTCTGACCCGAAAACTGAGGATGATTCGAAAGAGGGAGGAGAATTTCTGTGCCAGATGTGCGGATTGAAGGAGAAATATAACTATTTCGGAAGGAAGCCAAAATTTGCCCCAAGTTATGTGTAAGTTTTAATTTAAACGTACTGTTATATCGGGATTGCGTGGTCATGGCATATTTCTGAAGAAAAGGGCACGTTATTTTGCTGCAGAATCGTATAAAGTCTGTATTGAGGGCTAGTATATACCGGTAAACACTTAATGATTTTGATACTTTATAAACTTTTTAATCGTAGGGCTATATTTAAAAAAGCCTGCAAAAACAAAGATACATGATAACCTAAATTCTTTTAACACTTTTTCACTTGTGGTCGATCATCTGCAATTGGCATGGATTTGAATCTCAACTAAATTTTTTATACGAACGATTTATGTAATCTTTAGGTTTCTTGAAGATGTGTATTTGGCAGTTGATCCATTCTCATCACAGATGGCCCAGAAATCTTTCCTTCTTCTGGGTTCCAACTGCAGTCTTTGTAATGCCGCCGTTTGCCAAGGCCCAGTAAGAAAATTAGAAATATTTTGTTTACATTTCATGTAGTCAGTTAGTTTTTCGTTATCTGTAATATCAGTGCATCCACAGAATTACCATGGATATTGATTAAAAAATGTATGTTGTTTTCAAATTTTTGACACATGCCCTTCTAGACACCTTCACATGCATTAGCACAAAGCAAATTGTGATTTATTATTTTAATTGGATTGCACCAGATAAATTACTAGATCCATGTCAAATTCATTTACCATTGACTTTTCCATCATTTTACAGTTTATGTATTCTCTAAAAATATATTCCTATCATATCTTGTGTGGGGAAAGTGGAATTTCTGACTGGAAAAAGTTGAAGTGCTAAAATATTATCAAGAACTGCTAGTAGCTGTTTAGAAGAACATATGTGAAAATAAATTGTGCTTAATATTTTTGTGAAAGAAATTTAGTCTGGATTATTATTATAGGGATGCAGCTTATTTTTCGCGAAATGGATTTGCCTAAAATGTGCAAAAATGAATCAATGTTGGTTTCCCGCGGAAATTCAGCAGGTAAGTTTATTACTGGAAACCTCTAAAAACACAGGATGACGCTCTGTATGACACTCAATCTGTTTTTCTACCATTTTAGGAAATACTGAAAAGATCCCAATGATATAGTAACTAAACTTTAAAGCTGTGCATCCTAATTGGTTGACTGTGAATCTCTCTTCAAACCTGTGAAATGGGTAAGGCATATTTTTATTCACGCTACTGTTTGACCTAGTATATAGCTGCAATCATTGATTTTATCAATAGTTTTTTCACAAGTCAATTTATTAATGCGCATCTTGTAAAAGTAAGAAAATAACTTCCATACCCATCTGACCTGAATTAACCTAACCGGGCATAGTAGGCTACCTATAATCTGCCAGCCAGTGAAATGTATGGAAAGTCATTTCATGCTTTTACAACATGGCGGACGAATAACAGAAAAGGTCCCAAATAGTTTGTGATTGTGTCCAAAATTTAGTGGTTTTCAAACGTGGGAAATTTAAAATGAAGTGCAGCTGTTTGATATAATTTTTGAGGCCATGTACAAGGAAACTTGCTTAAACCTGATTACTGGTATTACAATGAACAACAGGTATTTTTTTTACACATTTCGAAAGACAATATACTGTCTTCACACACTGATTGTAATATTAGATGTTTCGTCTTTTTCCTTCTTTTGGCAATTTTGTCATCGTATGAATGAAATGACTCAAAGTCATCTGAAATAAAAATAAAAAATGATCCTAGCATAGGTATTTAATCAGCAAATTCCTCGTCTTTCGCATCACATTTCTGTTCATTGAAAAAAATCGCGGCAAAAAGATTGGTCAATGGCGATGGGAAATTGAACAATTAGTTATGAAGGTCAATTGCAAGGCCATCATTGTTTCAGCTTTAGCTGGTACTTGAAGGTGCACCAGGTCATTATGTATTGTGAATAAAAGTGCTCAAAGGCTTCCAATTCGTCATGATTTTTAAACCTTGGCCTGTAACCTGCTTATCTTTCTATTAACACTTTTTTTATTTTTTTCCGCTTCATATCCTGGAATGTTTTTATGGATGTGTAATTCTTAGTAATATTTTTTATTAAGAAAAGACGTTTTCAGGTGAATTTCTTCAGGCTGTTTCACATAACTTGATAGCGCCTACCACCCACTGATCAGTGCGAATTCCCATTGTTGCAAGGTTGAGGTCAGGGCAAACCAATCAAATATAAGCTTATGCCATCATTGGACCATTCATCAAATGAGTTTTTTAAGTGACTTACTAGAAAGTAATAAAGAGTTGGTGGATGGGTAAACCGGTGTATGTGAATACAGGAGGTACAATGAGAAGGATGTTGGTCGCAATGGTGTTTATTGCATTTCATCATGTTACTGGTGTAGGTAAGTGATGGAAATGATACATCCGCTAACCACCATATTTTTATGTTTTTCTGCGCAGCACTGAATTCTTCATACTATTATTAGCCCTTTAGCAATATACTTGGCCTTGAAACATTGTTTGAATTCAAAGAATATCGGAATTAGTAAGCAAAGCTCAGAATTAACCATTGAATCGTACATTGGAAAAGAAATCACATAAATCTTATGTCCAAAATGATATATTTGTATAAAGCGAGCAAATGTCACAGACGCAAAGAAACATGGAGTTATTTAGCCTACTACGTGTTTTTTTTTCATAGATTCTTTCGAGCTTTATTCTCCAAAGTCAGCCATGTGTTGCCGAGGCAAAGTACTTTTGCGGGACAAAAATGAATTTTCCTTGTGTTGCGGAGATTCTGTATTCGACACGAGGCATGAAGTTTGCTGTGGTGAGAAAGTCTTCAAAGTACCCCAGGAGGAAACGGCGATGGGTGAGGCCTCTTCAGGAAGATCAAAAAGCCATGGCTGTTGTGGCCATTCACTATTCAACTTCAAAAATCAGATGTGCTGTGAAGGCAAACTCATCAAGACGCAGTTAGATGATGAGGGTAATCCATCTGGCACTTTATCTTGCTGTGGAAGTAAGATTTACAATATCAGCGAGGAAGATTGTTGTAGAGGGAAAGTCCTCCCTAAATCAAAGGCAAGCGAAGGATGCTGTGGAGAGCAAATAGTGGATTTTGCGACAAATCTTTGTTGCCAGAACTTTTTCACCAGCGATTCGGGAAAGCCTGAAGTGCATCCATTTGAGCAACCTGACGAAATCTGTTGTGGAAGAAAGAAAATCCAACTGAAAAACGAAATGTGTTGCAATAATAATGTAATTCAATTGACAGGAAATTTGGAGCAAAGGTAAAAGTTTTTTTCTTTGTCCCTCAATCTTAGTGAGGAATTTCTCCCTTATAATTTGACTTTCTTTTCTCTTGAGTCCTTTATTTTTGTGATCTAAAATTATATTGCTTGATCAATTCAGCATAAATATCTAAACATTTTTTGTGGTATTTTTGTATTTGTCAGATTGGTTTTTAATCCATTTAATCGTTCATTTCAGGTCAAGACATGGTTGTTGTGGTGACAAACTATGGTTAGTTGATGCATCTGAAATGTGCTGCAAAGGGAAAATCCTTCCACGTAAGTCTGTGCACGAAATTTGCTGCGGTGATGCATCTTATGACGTAAACTCCCAAATTTGCTGTGATAGTCACATCTTTACAATGCGAAGTAACCATACTTATTGCTGTGGAACACAGTCTTATAATGCCAAAAAGGAGACATGTTGTCATAGAAGTCTGACGGTTGTACCTCTGGAAAATGAAAACAGCACTCGGTGTTGCGAGTGAGTTTTTATTCTTCACCAATAATTATGACATTTTAATCTTGTATACATGTATAGTTTTTTATGTGAAACTTACTAAATTTCTTCTGCCTGGCATCGTGGGACATTTTATAACAAAAATTTAGAAACGTTTCTCCTGCTACTTTTTCTGAAGTAGTATCTGCGATATTAAAAAATTCGCTTGCTGCTGATGAGCAACTTCAGCATATGAACTGATTTTAGCTGAATTCTTGAATCTATTTCAGTCAATTATTAGCATATAGGCATATTTTGAAATTTCTCAAATTTGTATATGTTAATTAAATTTTGTATCATATTCAATGTGAATTTGTTTGGAATAAAATTCTCATACATCTTTAAGAAAGACTACTGCATTATTATTTCGTTGGCACGTAAAATAGACCGGTCTATTTCTTGAGATAATCCCATTGATGAAATTACCATCTTCGATATGTCAAAAATCTCATTCCATGCAAGGTCAGTAAATACCCAAAATATGCTCATATTTTACGGGTATTTTCGCTTCAATTACTTATTATAAATAAAATATTTATTACCGTCCAAAATGGGCATGGGCAATGTGCTTTCTGCGTTTTCAGAAGTAAAAATAGAATTTTTTCAGCGTTCTTTTTAAAAAAATAAATCTTGTAGATAAATGGGGCATTTTCATAGTATATGAAATATGAGAGGAGATAGATGACGATGAATTCAACACAGGATGGAAATAAAAATAAAACTTTGGTAATACGTGATTATATGAAAAAAAATATTATTACATAAAATAATTCAATTTGCCCGCCAAATTCTACAATGATTGGGTGTGACTTTGCCGTGATTCTATTGGAAGTTGAGATAATCGTCTAAACCAATAGGAGAGACGATAACTGAGGATATTTCCCCCATCATCTGGCAGCATTGCGTTTGCGCGTGCGTGGTGGGACGTCGTTCAGAATCCAGTTTTCCGAGTTTTTTCGTTCGGGTAAAAATTTTTAAGCTTTCGCCATTGAAACTATGTTAAGGATCGGTTCAAAGCGGATGTTAATCGAGCGTTCCTCTTAGGATTCAGGTGACTATTTATCGGGTGGACGTCCTCCGAAATGAATAGGAATGCGTATGACGGAAAAATTGCTGGGCTATACGATTTAGAAGATACTTTGGGTCGAGGCCATTTTGCTTGCGTCAAATTGGCTAGGCATGTTTTCACTGGCGAAAAAGTTGCCGTCAAAGTAATTGATAAGACAAAATTGGACGAGGTGTCGAGGAACCATTTATTCCAGGAGGTGAGATGCATGAAATTGGTGCAGCACCCCAATGTGGTGCGCTTGTACGAAGTGATAGACACCCAGACGAAATTGTATCTGATATTGGAACTGGGCGACGGTGGCGACATGTACGACTACATCATGAAGCACGAAAAGGGCCTGGACGAAGATTCGGCCAAGAAGTACTTCCGGCAGATTGTCCATGCCATTTCCTACTGCCACCGGCTGCACGTCGTGCACAGAGACCTCAAGCCCGAGAACGTGGTTTTCTTCGAGAAGCTGGGGATGGTCAAGCTGACCGACTTCGGCTTCAGCAACAGATTCTGTCCAGGGCAAAAACTGGAGACATCTTGCGGCTCACTGGCTTATTCGGCACCGGAAATACTACTTGGGGACATGTACGATGCACCTGCAGTTGGTAAGACCAATGAAGTACTACTATGTCTGACAAAACTTGCTTAATTAGTAGCCAACGATTCATGATGAAAGATAGCTCATACACTAATGGTTTATTCACACATCTGTAATGTATGGTTATGCAATGTATTCGTGTGTCTGTGTCCGTAAGATACAATATTCATTCGTGGAAATTGATTGCCACAATCATCCGGCACTATACCTTATTTATAATACACACAATTGTCACGGACACATTAAGGGTGTGTATGAATATACCTTAATCAAGAGAGGACGACATACAAGGAAAATACTTGTGAAGGCATTTATGAAGTCTCATTTATTGGCTTATAAAATGCCCTAAAATCAGTCAATTTCAGCACTTCTTGTACCAGTAAAGCACTTTAGCTAATTGGCTATTAGTCACGAAATGATAAACTGCAAGAAATTTAGCACGTTATCTGGCTGTGTTTATAGAATTAGCCATGTGAAATAACGTGTCAACTTTTATAATTATAAATGATGTATCGATTGACCTATTTCCAAACTTTAATCTGTCATTTCCTGCCTGGTGTAACAGTAGAACACTACTATACTAACCTGTTGCTATCTTAGCAGGCTCTGTCTTAGCTCAACTACAACTCCCATTTCCTTGACTTTTTTTCTTGGGCTTTTTAAATTATTGTTATCAAAATGCTCACATGTAATAACACTTAAATGGGGATATACAGCAAACTGAACTGTTCCTGAGCCATTTAAGAAGAGAAACAAACTGAACTGTTTCTGAGCCATTCATAAAGGACCTAGGCTATATGATCTAAACCAGAAAGAGCGAGATTTTTTATATTTGTAATAGGCCTACCAGATTTGGCCTAGTCTAGAAACTGCAATAGCTGTTATGGTTTCCCCATTTCTAAAATGCAACAGCATTTACTTAGCATTTAGGCAGGCCTGTTATTAGGAAGTAATGGATTTGTAATTAAGGCTGTGTATTTTTATTTTGGATTACAGCTGCTTTATTATAAAAAATGATGGTTGTCTGCATGAAGTAGAGACGTGTGATATACACATTTGAATTTTTTTTTTAAATCCATGGGTTCTTTTCAAGGCCCAGTCGACAAATAACAAACTTTTACTTTGGGACTTTGCTACTTTGTGTGTCAAAATATGCACTGTGCGATTCTTTTAAAGAGTTGCCAATATGGGCCTAAGGTGTGACAATACCATTGTGGTTATGTTTGGTTAATGTCAAAATGTACATGTATTTAGTAACGTATTCGACTGCTGTCCTAATATTAGGCTATACACAGACTTATATATTGAATGGCATACTTTTTATGCCTCATTTCCTTCACTATTTTCACTTTGAACTCCAATCAGCCTCCGAGTCATTACCACATCGTTTTGTTGCGTTTTATAGGCTCAGGGAATAACTATGGATACCAGATTATGGTGTGTTTTGTTTTACAGAACAAATCATTTGGCTCTAGCGATCATTTCTCAGAGAAGTTGAATTTCAAAAGAAACATGAGCCATGTAATCGTGATATGCTCATCGTCATTTTCCAAAATGTCTATAGTGGTATTGGAATAAATGAAAGTGGACATAGCCTAAATGTCATGATCATTTAGAACGCTTTATATCAAAAAATCGGTAGGCAATCATAACTTGTTATTTCCCCACCTTAATTTGTAAAATGTTCAAGTCTTTGCTTTTGATCGTGTTGTAGATTAATGTTATGGTTGCAGTTGTAACAGTTATCCGGTTGCCACTCGTTTTTAATTGCATGACCTTGCTGAGGCTCAGTTAGCCAATTCCAAATTTTAATCGTTTTGCTGCAAAAACAAATTAGGCCAAACCCACGTATGTTGGTGTTATTGACAACATTGCTGCCTAACGGTGTTCTTGTCTTGTCAACTGATGACCAATCTGCACCCATTAGAAAAGGCGATTCTGCCTTACGAATTCAGTTGACCTTGTTAACAGTGCTTCAATGTTAGGCACCACCTTACTCTGCACATTTTGATTTAGAGAGATAGCTGTTAACAGGTTTGTTTCTAATACCAGGTAAACTTCTCTCTTTGTAGACGTTTGGAGTTTGGGTGTAATTTTATTCATGCTGGTTTGTGGTCAAGCGCCATTTCAGGAGGCCAATGACAGTGAAACCCTCACAATGATTATGGACTGTAAATATACCATTCCATCCCACGTTTCTCCTGAATGCACCAGGTGAGCTTGCATGTACATGTCATTTTGTTGATGCTGTTTTGCATAAATATTTTTAATTGTGGTAAATGATCTAAATAGTAATATAGCCCACTACCAATTAAACTGTATTAAAGTGCATTATTTGTATTTAGACTTATTGGAAAAATGCTTATAAGAGATCCCGAAAAGCGAGCGTCTCTTGAGGAAATTGCAACTGACCCTTGGCTAGAATCTTCAACCAACGTCCAGCATGCAGACTACTTGCCACTAGTGTCCAGGGAACATCTTTCTGAAGAAGATCACACTCATATAATTCAGAAAATGGTCACTGGAAATATTGCTGTACAAGAAGAAATCTTAAGGTAACATTTCTCATTTTTATTTTCGTTATATTGTTGCTGTTGTAAATTGTTACATGATTGTTTAACTACTTTTAAACTTGCCAAACTTGCAGTGAGTCATTGGAAACAAATTTGCAAGAAGGCTAGATTTTTGCTTAAATAGCAAAAAAAGTCGTTTGAAGTTGCTCTTAATTAGGCATGTGTCCTTTTTATTTGTTTAGTGCTTTGGACAAAAATGCTTACAATCACATCACTGCCACATATTTTCTCTTGGCGGAAAGAAAGTTGAGAGCACTGAGACAGGAACGAGCAAGGTTGTTGAATGCAACTCACGTTTCTGATTTATCAGCATTAGCAATTTCACCCAGGTAAGGGATGACTTTTATGCTCAAGTTTGTAAATAGTTCATGAGATATTTTTTGTATTGTCATTTTGAAATTTCAAGAATCTGAATAATGTTTATGATAAATAAAGATAAATCAGATTGTATCTATATCTATACTGCCATTGAGATGAAATGCCACAGTGCCATTCGGTTTGTTGTTGTTGTGCATTATGTAATTTCTTGCAATGATTTGATAAACGTGTACCTGCATTCCATATGCAGTGATTCCTTATACCTACAGTATATTCCATTCCATTCCAAATTCATCAGAAGTGACTTGAAAGAATCTTAGTGAATATGGTACAATAGTTCAAAAATATTTATTTTGTTGACAAATATAAACAGTAACCATTTAGAAAAGAAAGACTTGAGAAATACTGTTGTGAGGCTAACTGAACACCGACAATACATATGCTCAAGACATATGTTCAAATACACATGCTTTAAATTTGATAGTTGAAATAGATGACATGAAAATAGATCTACTTGTATTACGTTTTTATAAGATTAATCCATTCTAAATAAACAACACTATTGTATGTGACTACTGAAGTTTTGTCAACCTCATGCCCTTATTCTGTTTATATTGCTTTTATATTTTTAATGCTTATATACACTACAAGTCGTAATCATTGTTGTCACATAGCTGAGCTCTTAAGCAATTTCAGCTCATATCATCAGTCTCTTAAATTTAATATCAGATGCAAAGCCTCTGCATCTAATTTTTACTTTAGGGCCCAAACATATCCTTGTACACTGAATGCTTTTGGACGTTAAATTGCTTTCATAAAATTAAATGCTTTGCAAAACAAGAACTTCTCCCATTAACTTAATTTCTGAAATTGGTATATCATTCTAACCCCATTAAAGACCTTTTGGATTTTTGAGTTATTTCGCAATTTGGTGTAGTCTCTGTCAATTGCCCAGATCGTGATGGTAGTCTTCTTAGTCTAAAGGACACAGACGTCCAAAGGTTCTATGGTGCTACGACTCAATCGAGAATGTCACGATAGAGAGTTGCCATTTATGGGCTAGCCTCGACTTGCATATTAAGCGGCTTTGACAGAGCATACATTGATAAATAGGCTGCGTATCCCCGGGTCTATAATCTAGGTCATTGGAGTACTTAAAAAGTACTATGGAATTAGAATTACTTCAGAATTAAGGATGTAATTTTTTATGGAACAGAGCAAATGGAAATGAGGGGGCCATGTGGAATTACTAAACCCCCCTTCTAGCCTAATCCGGTTTCGTATGCCTTTACCTAATTTGGAGTTTCACCAAACCACCTGCTTTTACTTCTAGGAACCCGACGAATCCCGCTTGCCCACCGATCGAACCCAGCTTACCGAGAACTGTAGATGGCTTGCTATCCCCGCAAGAAACGAGGCGGGGGCTGGCATCAACGAGTACCATTCCAACGATGCTGGAATCGCTTCAGAGCCTGCGGAAGCGTTCCGGGAAGCAGGGGTGCATGCGCTTCGTCCCATCGATCCTAGACAACGAAACGATAGTGCCGACACCAGGAAGCCCATCTGATGTCGGAGTTCACAAACTGCGAAATTTCGACGACCCGAAAAACGATGCCATCAAAAGCCTGGACCTGAGAAAGAAGAAGCGCTTGAGCGCAGACTTAGAGCGGCACGTAACCATAGCGGCTAACGAAAGAATAGAAGCAGACGAGGATGGTGTCCCATTAACGCCCGGACCCAAAGAACTCACACCTTCGACCTCGACTTCCATGAAGCCTAACAAGTTCAAGCCGATCGCTTCCCCAAACAACCGCAAGCTCCACTCTGTGCGCAGCTCGCCGCAGCTGACCCTCAACGAGATCTACGAGGAGGCAGAATCCGACGGGGATGCCACCATGGCCTCCAAGTTTCTTGCCTCCTGTATCTCCAACTCGACCTCGTCTTCACCGGCTTCCCACGTGCTTAAGTCCCACCAGTCGGTGACGTCACCGGTCATCCAGCGCAAGTACGAGCAGCGGAGGCGCTACACTAAGGCCCGCACGGCCAGCTGCAGCAGCTCAGACGCCAGCGACGACGACACAGACCAGCGGAAGCGGAAGGCCGAGAAGCTGCGACGAATGCCCGGCTGGAGGGACGGTAAGAACAGGGACGATGACGATGATGGAGGTGACCAGGGCAGCAACGGCACCGGGCCACAGGGGGGAAGTGATCCTGCCGGAAACGCAGCCGGTTCCACATCGGGCGAGAAACCGCCCGGGGCCACACCGCCGAGAAATCCACCGACGACCGGGGGGAACCAGCGGTGCGGCATCCCGGACCAGGAACCCTCGCTAGACAGCCCCGTCTGCCGTGGAATCGCCAGCGGAAGTTCCAGCACCCCGGATCTGCCCCTGACCATAGAAACCGAAGAGCGCCCCCCGGTGGCCTGCGTCAACGCGATCCTGGTGAACTCCCACCTGCGAAAGGCCGAAGAGCTCCGGCAAAAGTGGGGCGCATCGCCCTCGGCCTCGGAGTCATCATCTCCGATGTACTCCCATTCGCGGTCCCCCGCATCCCTGGCACGGAGCATGGCTGATTCGGCCTCGCCACCCCCCTCGCCCCTCAGCACCCCCAACATCACCAGCCTGCGCCAGTCCAAGACTCTAAATCAGCTGAATCGTTTCATTTCGTCTCCAACGGCAGCGCTGCTCGGGAGCCCCCTGGACCTGGGGGGCAAAGAGAACGGAAGCGGGGGACTTAGTCAGCACTGCTCGGGACCGCTCCACCTACTAAACCTCCGGCGGCCGGGGAAGTGGAGGCCTCCGTCGTATCCCGTCACGGCCTCGTCCGCCTCTATGATCGCGGCTACAGCCGATGCCTCCGCCAACGAGGCCCCCAGGACTAATCAGTACAAACATAGCTTGTACAGACTCCTGAAGCACACGCCACACCTAGGACCCAAGCGGTGGGATATCAATCGGAACGGACTGAACGGGGCCGTGCCCAACGGGGTCAGCTGCAGCTCCGACCGGGCCTCACAGTACAGCGTGGGGCTGCGCGTTAGCTCGGCCTCACCCACGGCTTCGTCTCACTCCAAATGCTGCAGCCTGTGCTGACCTGGCTTGCTTTAGCTAGATCCACACGTGGTAGTCACTACCACCGGTGAACCCCGAAGGCTTCGGTTTTGTCTCAGTGCTAGTGCCGACAAATCTCAAAGGGGACCTGCAAGCGAAGTTGGCTCGATCTTCGGTATCGCTTTCACCCCAGTGTAGGCCTCGTAGCTCGCTTACGTTGGACTGGCTTTCTAACAGTCGCCAAACATCTGCGCTTGAAATGAATCTCAATTGCAGCATTCGTGACTTCAGGTTTCTATTGGCATCGCCTTAATGTGTTGCGAGGTGCTAAAGCAGGGTGCACGCTAGGAAATTTGGTGCTTAACGTAGATGGAGAATCTTGAATTTAACTAAAGGCAGTGCAATTCGGTTGAGGCGACGCCATTATGGTGCCACGCTGCTGATGTCACATGTTTTGTAGTTTTTTGTAGTTTAAGCAAGCGCCATTCGAGGCATGGCTGCGTCATTTCGGCTGCGCTGGCGTCTTCGCCGAAGCACTTTTTTCTCTCAGACTAGGCATTTTTTTTCCGAACATCCGACAAAAGGATAATTTTCAATGAGATTTTAACGATTTTTTTTCCAAAGAATTCTGGGATATGAATCCGTTATCATTTTGGCAACGGAACCCCGTTGTTTAGTGTTAAGTATTTAGACTAGGCCGTTTTTGGACATGTGACGCGTGATGACGCAATTATTTTTTGCCTCTTGCCCATCAACTGTTGAAATTTTTTTTCGGAAAAATTTTCCCGGCTGTTTTTAGCATTTGTTAAATGTTATGACTATAATAATATTAATACAATCTATATCGTGAGCGTTAACACTTCGCAGAAATCTAGTGATATTCACACGTACAGGCATATAAAGAGATCTTAGAGAATACGAATTATTTATATATATAAATATATATTATATAATCTATTAAACATATTATGTGTACGTGCGTAGGAAAGAAGGATCGTAGGTTCGCGATAGCATAGGAACGGGGGTAATCACCATTTGAAAATGTCTCCTTGGCCTTTCAGCCCTCGCTCGTGGTCGTTATTTATTTGATTTCTATTCTTTCATTGGTAATTGAACTCTTTCGGAGTAATCATTTATTCGCCAGTTAGTAACTTCTTTTGGTGGCGCTGTGCATTTCTACTTCTAATTTAAAAAGGACTTAAATGTAGCCACTAAGATTTTATTTGAAAAATCAAAAAAAAAAAAAAAATTGAATCTTGGACTTGTGAGCAGTGCTGAGCTCAAGCCCATATAAGATTTCCAGTCATTAGGTAAATCCGCTAATTGGGAAAGTCTGAAAGGAAGGAAATTTGCACAGCGCTACCTGTGTATAGCTGTTATTGACAGGTTTCATTGTTCTCGGAAGCTTAAACTATCATACAGGACAAAAATTGGACTTTCGTATTTGCTAACTCCCACTTCTCTCTAGTTCAAGATCGTCCGATTTGTGTGAACCCCCCCAACTGGGACACCCTTTATGGACGGCTACAAAACTACTTTCCAAACTTTTTCTTCTTTATGCCATTTAGTAGGAATAACATCGCCAAAATGATACCATTTTGGCATGTTTTACTAGAAGCATATTTTACAAAATCGGACGCCTCACTTAGTATGTGGGCGTTTCTTAAAATATTTTATCATCTCAAATTCAGACAGACTAAGCATGTTACAAATCTTTAAAGAGAACTAAGCCAAGATTTCTCATTGAGTATGTACATGTATGGTTGAATCATTAAGTAAGAAATTAGTTTTTGCCAAAAGTTGTTTTTGTTTTGTTTTAATGATATAGTTGTAAAGTGATTCATATGGTTCAATGTGAGAACTCAAATTTTGGAGAATTAAGCAGGAAGCATATCATTTGAAGGTGGTGTCACATCACGTGGCAGATAAAGTTTTGGTATGTTGAAAAGATGTTGATGGTTGTATTATGTAGAGCAAATAATTCATTGTTTTTAAATAATCGGTAATTTGAAAGAAGCCCTTTTTGAGTTAGGATGTTACATGGGGATGTGACACTTTTGTTTCATTTCCTTTTTTATTTCCAATTACTTTTACATTCGGATTTGATTATGGTTCGATTTCCTTTACCATTAATTCAGAAGACGCAAAACTTCTATTTCCACTCAAACTCTAAATGACTATACAACTTCATTTTAGTTCCACTGTCCACTAATATTAATATGGACCAATCACAATTACAGCAATCATGTTAGACCAGTGTTTTTCGCTGCTAACGTTTGCTTCAAACTGTAATTCCAGTCCTGTGTTACTTGCAACGTTACCTTAATAGTTTGCACAGTCACATTGGCCAAGAGTGCAACTTGGATGGCGCCACTGCTTGGCTTCTCACCCCTGCAATGGATGTAGAGGCGCCATCCTGAGTTCAGCTTGAAGCCTGTTAAATTAAATATAGGTGCATCATTTAAAAGTGGTATCCCAGACGTGTAATAAGGCGATGATCATCAACATACCTCCATAGACATAATGACTTGAATTTGTAGGAGAAAGTAAGTAAAGGCAATAAGCTAGCTCCCATCTACTTTTATATTTAGTCTTTGACCAAATTGTTGTTTTTTAAAACCCACTGGACGTGTTAACTAGTCAGACCCACCGTCGAATCCTACGTTTTTAGGTTGTCAGTTATAGCCAAACTTATTATTTGTGGCAGCGTCAACTTGGACAAGATGATGCGGCCTTTCCATTGTTTTTAATCGCGTTTCAAGTAGTCTCTGCATCCACTTTGTCAGACTCTCCAGTAATTCTCTGTCCATCAGTTCATCATTGTTTCTTTTGTTTCCCCCCAATCGAGTTAAATGAGATTTTTGTGTATTATAGAATTAAACGGATAGGTATTATTAAAGTGTTGTTAGATATTACTTGAGCTGCCCCTTCCATTTATTGCGAGCCTTTTATAATAAAAATCATCAATCCAATTTCTATGCATTCTTTTTTTAATTTCATGCTGAACGAAAAACTAGATTTCATTAATATTTCTGATAATTATATGCCACTGAAAACAGTATGTGATGCATGCTTCCAACAAAATTGAATGCACACGTTTTCTTTTAGGCAATAATTATTCATGGTTATTAGTTTTGCTGAATGAATTGAAGGAAATCTTGTTTTTCAGGTTGGCATGTTATGAAATCTAGGAAAATGAGGATCTTGATTAGACTCTAAACTCAGTATTATTTAGAATGAAATGAAAATCCTTCATCTGATAACTACGTTCAGTCGTTCCTTTGCAGTTTCTTCAATCTGCTTGTGAATCAAGTTGACTTCCTTTTGCGTTAAGGTACGTTCCATGTGCCGGTATATGAAGCGGTAACAATGACTCCATTGTTTTGTATTAGGATGGAAGAAACTGTCAACCAAAGTAACTTTCTCAATTATATCGCCACCCACATCTCTCGCAATGTCTAGAAAATCGCTGGAAATGAAGCCCTCAGGTATCCAAAACGACATATCATTAATGCACTGAGGATAAACGCTGACTGGCTGCAGAAAAAAAACCCGACATGTTCAAGAAAGATGTCATACAGAACTGGAATGGACGGTCAGAATGCATAAGTTACCTTGTAGACAATAGCTGCGTTAACATCGTCGGTTTGGAATTGAGACAGAAAACCACTATCTTGACTCCAAAAAAGCCGAACGTCCGGAATACCTGCCAAAATTCTCTGTTCAACGCCAAGGGCATGTTAATTATGGTTGGAATTATCATAATGTGTTACTTACCAAACAGCTTCATGGCAAGCCTTTCAAGCCCGAATCCAAATGCCCAACCAATTTTATTTGTGGGTCCAGCTGCAAGAAAGTGAGTAAAACGAAATATCGTAATTAATTATTTCCACATATCTAAGATTGAAAACAATAGTCCAGTTTCTGACCGTTTTCAAGCAACTTGTGTTCCATGATTCCACATCCTAAAACCTCCATCCAGTCTTCCTTATAAAAAATTTCAAGCTCCCATGATGGATGTGTGAACGGAAAATACGTGTCTACCCAACGCCATTTGGTTTCTGAACCAAATAAAGTTTGGGCCATTCCTTCAATACACTGCTTCATTTCCTTTTCCATGAATTTCACTGCTTCGGAGGTGTGAATTGCTTGTTTGGCATCTGTGCGCACCCCGTTTTCAAATATTCCTGAACTGTCTTTGATATCAAGCCTCTGCGCCAACTTGGACAAAATAAATGTAGAAAAAATAACAGTCAATGGACTGAATGTGTACATCCTATTTGTTCAGATGTTTCAAATGCTTGTTTTTGACCGAAATTATTAGCACGAATGAGTTTTTTGTTGACAACATATTTACATTCATGGACTTATGATTTTTTCAAGTGTAAAATGGATTTTATTACCCACTATATAAGCCTGTTTTAATGGCAATGAGTGCATACCTCATTTATGCTACAAAGCCGAACTCCCTCCATTTGATGGAAGACTGGGTAATGCGAAGAATCTATTTCATCCCTGCGATACACATCTCCTACAACCATGAAATTGTCCAAGCCAGACCGGATGAGGTCAACTTGATGAGCAGAAGTGTGTGCTCTGAGGAGAATATTCTTGTTGAGGTAGAACGTGTCAGACTTTCTCCGACTGGGGTGATCATCAGGAACTAACAAGCTATCAAAATTCTGCTCTACTGTTACCACAGGGCTTAGTTTTTCGTGTACAGAAAACAGGGGATTTCCTCTGCTATTCTTGAATCGCTCATAGAAGTAATTGACGATGCGTTGTTTGATCAAGTATAGGGGATGATGTTTCTGCAGGTGCAAATTGCGCCCAATCAACGACAGAAGCTTGTCACTGACGTTCGTCCACTTATCTGTATCGTAAGTGACATTGTTGATGGTAATTTTGTTGTTCTTGACCTCAGGGGATGTATGGCACGAAACGTTCTGTATTGTCTTGGAGCAAACCAGCTGTTTCATTGAACGACGAGATAAAATTGGTCTCCATGCCAGTATTTTCATTCTGCAAAGGCAAAATGTGCATACAAAATAAAAGATTTACTTTAGGAAATTTTGCAGTTGTTTGAACTTATTTCGTAGGGCCACCCAAAATCCAATGACGAGTCTAGATGGCGACACTGGACACTATTGCCGAAATCAACGACGCTTCTGCTAAAGGCTAATCCCACGTTTATTCTGTTTCTAAAACTTTGTATTCAATTGTCTAGTTTGTGCGTAGCCTTTGGTTGATTATCAAATTTGTGAAAATGAATCATTTACTCCGTCACATGACCAGGCTGGTGTTAATGTTAGATCGAAGAAAATGTGAACATAAAAACGCCTAGTTTATTAACTTCTAATGAAGAGGGTAAAGTTTCTTCCAAGTGTGTACACACAGAAGTTCTGGATACTTTCGTTCACGTCGGGCAGCAGTAAATATATCCCATGTTTCGTCCTGAACTTTCACTTTCGTAATCGCATTGGCAATTTGTGACAGCGTGACTTCACCAAGTTTCGATATGCAAGGTGAGTAATATATTTTGTTGAAAACTATAAATCAGTTTCTTCTTGATAGACGAGGTGGGGGATTGAATGAATTAAGATGATTGGTTCTTGTCTGCTAATTTCATTCAAAGAAACTAGAGGCATTTAATCATTGAACTATGTTGGATCCGACCTTCTTTTTAAAAGTATGTGAAAAGAATCACAAAGTGCTACGCTTTTAGTTTAAGATGTTGGAATTAACCTACTGCATTTGTAAATTCGCCACATGTATCTCAGTTCTGTGCTCACAATCTCTTCCAAGATAACCAAAATCATGAAGGATCGTGATCCAGTCATGATCAGAAGTGCGGATGATTAAGTGCTCTCGATGCAAGAATTGCTTTTCAATGTTTTTCCCTGGTGAAATTTATAGTTTGCATTAAAAAAATTTCTTGCAATTAACTATGGAACTTGACAACTGCTTCGATCAAAGTAGCCTATTTCTAACAGAAAATAATGAAAAAAAATTTTTCTCCAAGCTAGATATTTTTTTGATTCCAACGAGTTGGTACAGACTTGCTTCACACAGACCAGTTAACACGGATATGTAGCCTATTATTATCAAATAAAATACTAATTTTCAATAGGGCCAACCACGGTTAAGGCTACTCTAAGTTGACTATTTTCCAATAAAAATTTGGAAGCTTGCAGTGCACAAAGTACGTACAGATCTACTTAAATTCCCAAACAGCGATAGGAAGCTCAGTTGTGAATATTTGCTATTTGTAAAAGTTGGTTTTGCAATAGAGCTCATCTTTCGCAACTTCCCCAAGTATTTATTATATGCGACTTAAGTGATTGGCGTGCAATTACCAGGCACGTGGGCGTTAAATAAATCTGCAAGCCAGCATAATAAGATTTTTAATTGAACGTTTATTGGCGCTTATCTTAAGTGCATATGCCAGATGGTGGATTACGTATGACTCTGCACAGTCTACAGTCTGCCTTCATCCTATGCCAGTTTAATTCTGCTGCGGTCTGTTCTGCTGATTTCTACACCAGGTCCTATCTGCCTCTGTGGCTGCTGTGCAGTTTTATCGCCAGGAACCTTGTCTAAGTATGTTGGGATTATATTTAGCTGAGGCCAATGCAAGCCAAATTTTGCGCTGAATCCAGGAGCTCACACTTGACCCACATTCCCGGACCTGCTGCTACGCCAGTTCTTGGCATGGTATACCTTACGCTCACGCATCCAAAGAAGCATCGGGCCTTCCAACTTTCTTTTGAAAATCAGTTCGCAAATAACTCGAATGCTCTAAACAGTCTGGTAGGCACCTTCTCGTTGAGGAGAAGCAGATAGGAGTTGAAATGTGGCTTCCTGGTGTACGCCGCCCATATTTCTTATCAGATAGAATATCATAGAGGCGTACACTTAGCGGATACATCTGTAAAACTGGATAGAATCACAATCCAGAAGGTCGGTTTTGTGTAACCCTTGTGACTATTCTTTGCTGTATATTTTTTTCCCTCGCGCATGTACGATTTTGCCAAGTTGGATGGAGTTGGATACCATAAAAGCTAATCCTGCCATTTCGAGTATCACGCAGTAGCCAGAAGTTGACAAAGCCGTAAGGGTTGAATAGTTTAATCTCGATTTTGCTTGTAGGCTAATATTTTGCCAAAAAAAAAATAATAATAATGACTTTTGATCCCTGGACCCTAGGTTTAGGGTGGATAGGAACTTAAATTGATTTAGGGAAAGTTTAACTTTTGGTTCTAAAATTGTTGAAGTCTCAGATGGTCCAAGGAGTATTTAGCAATGCAAATGTCATTTTTGATTAAATGGAATACCCTTGCTGGAGTTTTATATAAAGCAGAGGGAAATTCGTCATGATCGTAGAAATTGATTGTGATTGAATTTTCAGCGTATACTCCTACTGTACAAATATATGGACATTATTCCTTTAATGTTTGGTGTTTATCAATGAATAATCGAGTTTATGAATACGCAGTAATGAGGCTTGGTTGGTATATGGGAGTGGCCCGCTTTTCCCTATCTTGATATTAAAGATTGAAATATTATAAGCCAAATCTGACCGTGAGTGGAGATTATTTCGGGAAATGTTTCTATTTATACAGGGCCTTCCTTTTGTGTTTTCGTGTATGTGGCTCCCTGGTTTAACGGCAGATTTTATAGAAAATCGAATATATTGCTAAAGCATTGTTTGGCTTTGGCACATCTTTATAAGATAATAACATTTGGGATCTACGAGCTTATTGGATTGGTGTGTCGAAATAATTCTGATTGGAAGTACAGGTGATCTGATGTTTTATGGTGAATGAAAGTGAATTCAAGGTCAGTCAATTGTGATGTCTAACAACGAGGTTTTTGAAAAACTTATGGTGCGGCAAAGCCCAGCCACTGGTTGAATGAAATTTATCGAAAATGGGACGTGCCACTCGAATTTCCTCGTCCCCCTCGCTTCCCAATGATAATAGCCTAATAATAATAATGGATATTAGATTGTGTTTTCAATGTACTGTATACTCTTATCTGTCATTTTGGCATTTTGTCAAGTATGAGCGTTTTCTTAGCTTGAACCGAAAAGGAAATTTCGCTTCTCTGCCAGACTTATTTTGCCGTCTTCTTTGTATCACTTATAGGTAAAGTGAAGCCCCACATTTCTCCTAAGCCGAAGATCGAGCCTGGATCCGGCTTGTCGTATCGGCCCGGTCGACCTCTGGTCAGGACTTTGGCTGTAAAGAGGCAAAGTGAGAAGCCGCAGATTGCAGAGGACGACAACAACAAGCAAAGGTACGTTTTAGCCTGCGTAAGCTGCATTAATTTTGACTGAGGGACAAGTCTAAAAGGCGCACTTTTGGAACAGCCAACATGGAGAAAACAGCAGCTTTGGCTCGTTGGAGGCATATGTTGCTGAAATTCTGCCAATTTGGCATTTGGCCGAATTTGTTAAGGTGTTTGTAAAGTGAAATACTGTAGCGTGTAAAACGGAAATTTTATAACAGAAAACGCTTTGGGAGAAAACTAAAACAAACCGGAAGTGCTAAGTACTTAAAACATACCACACTGGGCATGTTTAAACCTAAACATTTGTATAAAATTGATATCAATTTCAGTAAATAATGTGCTTCTGATAAGCTTAACATATTTGAGGAGGCGAATAAACACGCTTTATAACCTTGTGAAATAAGAATTTTCTCCAAGTCAAATGCCATGCGCTTTTTTTTGACAGTTTTATGTGCTTTCTACTCGCTTTTTATTTATTAAATTACAACTTTGAGTGATGATAGAACTAGCATCATGCAATAAAAAGGCACACATTCAAAAAATCAAGTAAATTTATCAGTATAGGAAGTGCTGAAAGCGGTGAAAGATTGGTTGAGGTTAAATTCTTAACGTTGCAGCCACATTTTCAAACTTGGGCATCAAAATGGGGCATCCATAGCGCAATTGTCATTTAATTAGTTTCTTGTCTTTGTTGCTTAATTTGGGTCAAAAATAAAAGTAGCTGTTGCCAATTTTTGTTTGTTGTAGATTATTTTCTTTTGCTTTCAAATTTTTGTCATTGTTTTCAAGTGACTGTCTAGTAAAATGTGCAACTTCCTTTATTTTTTTTGCATACCTTGCATTATTGGTTATTATTGTTTTTCTAAGGTCTGTTGCCTGCTTTGTAGCCGTGGTCCACTTTTGTCTTATTTCTTCACACGCTGCATTGCAACTCAGCAACTATGCCGGGTAATTGCTTATGTCCTAAGCCTGTTTTACTGAAATTCTTTGATATTCACTTTTGTTCCCACCTGTATCGTTTCACTCTCGCATCACTCTTTGCTTTGCAATGTCTCCTTCTTTATTTGCGTTATTGTCACCCGGATCTAATGGTTGCAAACTGAAGTTGTTTACTTCGGCTTTTCTAAATATTTCTTAGTATTTATTAAGAACAGACAGCATTATTCGCAATCCTAAAAACCTCAGTCGTCATAACTGTTCTCGGTAGTAATGTTTGTTGGTGTTGTTCTTGCTATCAAACAACGAAGTTTTATTAAACTTAGACAACTTTAAGATTTATAACGAGGATGATGAACCACAAGCGTCCAAACTTTGCCAGAAGTGTATTTGTGTGCCTTTCGTTTCTATCTATAACATTAGTTTTCACTAATTTAGTAAAAATGGTCCACTGTAACCTCCTCAAAAAGTTGCATATTCAGTTGTTTAGGAAATCAGTATGCCAGACTAGATTAATCCTGAAACAGCCAGGAACAAACTCTTAATTGACCTGTTTATACGCGTTTAAGGACTTATTCCAAGGTCGAATATAATTGTCCGAAGTTGGCTCGTGAAAAAACCCACTGCAAGTCAGGTTTTTAGTGTCATTTCAAAGCTCAATAGATACTATTGACAGCGCTGTGGATTTATTAACCTTCTACCGGATAAATGCTTTGGTTGCAGCTGTTTAGTAATGCAGCAATATGCTGACTGTGTTCATTTTCGAGATCCACAATTTCGTTCGCATCCATACAACTGGTCTTATTTCTTGTAAGCCATCAGACGTTGAAATTCTCTTCCAAACGATATTCCTGAGCTAACAGACATCAGTTTTGCAATGGTGATGGGGACCCTACCACATGGCATGGGTACCGTGTTGAATTGAATTTCTGGTCTTCTCTTCCAGGCTAATTTCAATTAATTTGATAGTAATTCATGCAAGATATTCCAGGCGCTTCGTTTTAATCAAAGCGATAAACATGCTTGGAAACTTAAATTGACTTATTCGCAAAATTAAAGGAAGTCGATGTTGGGAGAAGTTTCATTGCAAGGCAGAGATCCCCCATTTCACCCTCATCCGCAACCCATCTCACTGCCAAGATGAGCTTGGACGCGCTTAACGTGTGTGCCTGATTTGCTTTAGCCGTTGGCATTCTAAAGAAGCCGCCGCATCCCGATCCACCGCCGGCGGTGAAGCCGCCGAGGCCGCCGAAGCCGAAGCGGGGAATCCCCCCTCCTCCCCCGCGGACGGCGGAGGCGAAGCGGAGCCAAGAGATCCTGTTCGCGGACGAGGATGAGCCCACCACGGAGGAGTCGTACGACTACAAGGACATCGACTTCGCCTCGGACATCTTCGACTGGAGGGTCCCCCCTCCCAGGCCTAAACCCCCGCGGCTGCAGGCGAACGGAGTCGCCCACAAGGTGGCCGAAAGCGCCCCAGTGGTGGTCAGCGAAACTAAGACCTCGGCCTACGACACTCGTCCGAGCGCACTGGAGGAAAGACTGGAGCCCGTAGCCGAAGAGGAGGCAGAAAAGAACGCAACTGGAGAGAGAGGGCTAAAGGCGGGCAAGCTGGCTGCTTTTATGGCGGAGCACGAAGGCACCGAACTGACCATGGAGGACGTGAGGCAGCTGGAACTCCTGCTGGACGAAGCTGAGAGCGAGGAGAGAGATCATGTCACCGCGCTAGGCGAAGATGACCAAAAACATGAAGATGATTTGAGGGATGAGCACGAAGGAAAAGAAGATGAAAACAATGATGTGATGCATGAATGTAATGGAGAAGGCTTACAGAACGATGGGCAAGGCATACGGCAGGATGGGGATGGCATACAAGACGATGGGGAACCAAAAGGCACGGGCAAGGTGAGATTCAGCGACGAAAACGAAAGGGATGAGGAACAGGGTCAGGAGGACGATCGCCCCATGCCGCACTCCGACTACGGCATCATGCAGTTCTTCCAGGCGGGCGGCAAGAAGCCGAAGAAGGGGAAGGACGCCGGCACGTACGAGCCCGTGGGCCGGCAGGATCTGCGCTTCGTGCGGCCGGACATGAGCGGCTACCGGCCGCCCGAGCCCTCCGACGTGGGCGACCCGTTCTCGTGGCGCAGGCGCGAGAAGCCCCACCACTACCTCCACGGCTACGGGCCCGAGGAACCCACGCCCTCCATGCACAAGATCCTGGGCGGCTGCCAGCAGGTCGAGGAGATGATCGTGGCCAGGGACCTCACCCCGCCCGGCATGCTCTTCGACTCTCTCGGCCGCAAGAAGCGCGTGAGGAAGGTGAGGGCTCCCTCCCCTCCACCCAGGCCACCCCCGCCTGTGCCCCCCAAGATGAGGACCCCCAGCCCGCTCCCGCCCATCCCCACACAGACCGAACCCGAGCCCGAGCAAGACGACGAAATGCCCATGGACGAGATGGACGAAGAGCGACAGCTGGAGATGGAGAAGCAGATCCTTCCCGACTGGAGCGTCGTCGAAACTCTCGAATCCGTGAGCGTGAAGGAGGACGTCCTGGTGGCCGGGTCCCTCGCGGAAGGCCGCAGGGACTTGGCAGCTACGCCCCACGTCCGCTTGGACGTGGAAGACGTCATCGTGCCGGTGGATGCAGCCTCCTACCTGACCGGAGACTCGGCCGTCTCCCCGCCCACGGACGCGGGAGAAGCCGACCACCCGCACAATGAGAGCGCCCCGAAAAGCGACGACACGGAGGAGACTATCCGCGAGGCAGCGCCGAGACGCGTCTCGCGGCGGGACTCCGCGCGCAGGCGGCCGCCGCGTCCCTCGCCCCCGCGCGTGCTCTCGCGGCCCATCCCGCCCGAGCGGCGCAAGCGGGTGGCCAGCGCCGAGCCCCCGCTCACCGCGTTCGAGCAGACGCCGCCGCCCAGGAGCAAGCCCAAGCGGAGCGCCTCGTTCCACACGGCCGACGAGATCCGCAAGCGGATCGACGTGCAGGCGCAGAGCTACCTGCGCACCCCGCGCCGCAAGGACCGACTCTCGTGCGCCTACCTCGACACCTCTCCCTCTGCCTCCGCCGCGCTCAACTACGGCAGCCTCCGCCGTGACCACCGGCGACCGCTCACTCCCGTCTATTCGCACGTCAACAAGGAGGCCCCTAGGAGGAGGGAGACGGGCGTGCAGACCAACGGGGGAGAGGACGCCGAATCGCTGCCGCCCGTCCCCCCGCCCAAGCTCCGCGATCTGGAGCCCCCCAGCCCGACCCCAGAGCCCGCCGAATTGAACGAGCCAGCACCGAAGGATCCCGATTTTTCGTCCCCGGCCGAGAAGAGCCCCGAAGACTCCGTGGTCCCGGGGGAGTTTCTGGCCCTGTCGAAACCGTCAGAGCCGTCTGAGAAGAGCCCCGAAGACTCTGTGGTCCCGGGGGATTTTCTGACCCTGTCGAAGCCGTCAGAATGGTCTGAGAAGAGCCTCGAAGACTCCGTGGTCCCGGGGGAGTTTCTCAACCTCTCCAAGCCCAAGAAGGAAAGCGAAGAGAAGACGGGGGAATCGATGCCCGCCTCCGGTCGCCCGCTGCCACCTCCGCCTGCCCCGCCCCGCCATCGGGGTCACAAGGCCAAGCCTTTCGCGTTCGACGGACCCGTGGTCATCTGCGGAATCGTGCCCAAGGGTGAGGAGGGCAAGATGGCCGTGCTGCCCGACCTGAAGGTCCTGCGCCTCAGCGTCGTCCAGCTGGACGCGTCCATGATCCGCGTGGGTCAGATCGAGGCCGAGCACCTGGTGGCCCGCAGGATCGACGCCAGCGTGCCGGGCCCGTCCCCGCAAGGCCCGCAGGACCCAGGCCCGGTTCCGGACCCCAAGATGCTGGAGGAGGCTGATGCGGTTAAGGCCGAGGTCCCCCCGGAGAACAACAACAACGTCCAGTCTGATGGAGGATCGGATCCGGAGACCCTGCAAGGATCGGATTCGTGGACCCAGCGCCTGAAGGCCCCGGAGCCCCAGCAGGTGATCCGAGTCGCCAGCCCCGTCGAGGGCTTCAACGTTTGGGACGCTGAGCGCGAGTGCGCAAGCCCCACGAACACGATGACCAGCACCACCAGCGGATCGGCCAGCTACGTGACGTGCGACGAGACGCTGCACGAGGGCAGCGAGGCCAACGCCGACGAGGACGACCTGGGCTTCGGCCTGGACGAAGACGACGACGAGCTCGACGGCAGGGGCACCGGCTGCTCCACGCCCACCGAGATGGAGCTCACCCTCGGCAGCGACATCCCTCTGGCGATGATCGACCCCGGCATCCCGCCCATCTTAGCGCCGCCCACCGAACCCTTCCTGCCCGCCCCGGCCGCTGCCGTGCACCCGCACCTGCCCATGGACACGGACACGGACGAGAACTTCAACTCGTTCGGCGGGGACGAATCCCGCGATCCATCCAACACGGTCGGCATCTAGATGCAAACGCCGCTGGTCTGGTGTGGTGATCTGCTGGCGATGGTCAGAGTTGTACTGGGTGTCCGATTGGGAAGGGAGAGGGCTAGCAACCATCGAAAATAATCTCTGATGGTCTGTCCTAAGATAAGTTTGGCATTGTCACTTTTTCAGGTCTCTTCACCTGAAACCAAATACTGTTAGGGATTAAAGGGGACATCAACAAACGTTGGCGTGGCAAAACTCGAACAAGTACTGTCTATTATTTTCAGCCAAGAGCAGGGAGGGTATGGAACAAGTTTCCTTTGTATGTTGGTCCTAATGTCCTTTTCCTATAGATGGAATAAACTAATTATTGTTATTAAATAGGGCCAAAATCACGTTGGCTTTATTATTTTTGGTTTGTCGTGAAAACGCCGGAAAAGATGACAATGCCGAAAGATAAATCGGGTTTTTCGTTTAAAAGCAACCTATTAACTGAGTACATGTAGGTGAACACTCTGAGATGGCGCTCTCAATACCGTTTCCACGGTTAAGCTCTCGAGAGGCTGCTATCACTCCCACCTCTCACCTCTCAAATGAACACCCAGCATTAGGTCGGCTCATGTGGGGCCAAATAGGTGGCCACACGCAAGGACGATTTTTCAACACGCCACATCAGATTCAAAAGAACTACTCGCGACATCCAAACTAATTAGTGGAAAAGGATTTCTCTTCAGTCATAATTTTAATTTTTCGAGTTTTATCTGACATGTGGATAGATTAACATTTAACATGTGAACAGCGCAGTCAGGGTTGCGTTCTCGCGCTTACAGGAAAGCTGCTCAAAATCGTTTCGAAAAACAATCAACCACTTAAAAATGACATCTTGTGTTGTAATTAAAAAAAGTTTTGAACCCTTTTTCCAGAAAGAATCTATTAACTCTATCATTTTTTTTAAATATCTGCAAGAAAAAACGTTTAGAGAAATCAAGGAAATGATAAATGCCGAGAAATTGTGACTTGAGCGTTACTAGAAATAAGGATTTGAGCAAATTCACCAATCTTGGCAGTTGGCATGGAAATGCTGACTGGTCAATATTTTCATATCCATTTTCAATTCCCCATGCAAAATGCCTACCAAGTAATTTCTTCTCCGGGAACGAACCTGCAATTGTATTTTTATTTGTTAAATAAGAGTTTCCGCCACCATTGTTCTTGGCAGTGCTTGATCATTGCAACAACGCCCTTGTGGTGACACTTGCCAATCACAATTACGTCCTTACTTTGTTGACAATCGAAGAGGGTTTTCATTGTTGAATGTTCGATTTCTGTCGTTGCCGTTTACTTCCATATCTCGCTGAAATCCATCCACTCTTGTGCTTGAAAATGTTGCAAATTGCTATCGCATTATAACAGCAAAATTGTAAAGCTGAGATTGATTTCAATATCACGTTTATGAGACCATGCTTTGTCCGACTCTTATTTCATTCCTTGCCTCCGTTTCTATTTTCTATACGTGGAACCTACAATTTTTTTTTTGCTATTTTGGTGCCGCTAGGCAAATGAGGTCTTGCCCAGCTACGTATCATCGCCTTCAACGGCATTGTTTAGTTTTTATTTAATTTTTTTGCACAAACATGAGAAGAAAAAAAAGCCGAATATAGGGGAAATAATCATCATTTCTGTTGGCCCGATAACTTTTAATCGACGGACAATTCATTAGTGTTCATGTCGATACGCTATTTCAGCAGTAGACACGATAAGTTAGAGATTAAGAGTGAGAGAACAGCACGAGAAACGACAGCACCGTCTCTGCAGAAGCTGGGGAATTTCAAATGAATATTTTCATGAAAATGAAATCGTAAGTGTTTAAACATTCATGACTGATTGCTGGGTGCGTCTAACTCTTGGTTTGTAACGTGTTCACGTGTGCCTTGTTATTGCTTAATGCTGGGTGCACTCCAGCTAGGACTTTAAATATTGGCACGCCAATTTTTTAGTTGTTTATTTCTTGTGATATAAATAAGGAAAGTAGGTTGTTTAAATACTCCGCCTGGGAACCACGCATGCGAAACCAGGTCATAAAACTTACTCCGACCTGCATATAACCGGCATGTGCTTGAGTCGTTAAATGAACTCACATAAAACTTTTGGATGGAATGCACCGAAATAACATTTATGTTAGCGAAAAATAAGCTACAGGTATTTATGGGAATAGGAACGAAAAATAAGGCGTTCAGTATTATGAATAAAACATAGTAGAAATGCCCTCCTTGTTTGTGACGTATTCGGAGGAAATTGGATTTTTTTGAAAATAGAAATGTATTAGAAGTGGATTTCGCTCGCAATTTTATAAATATGCGATAGATTTGGTTGACAGTGAATGTTTTGAATATGAGAATTTTCAGTTTTAATACTCGCAACTGTAAGTCTGAGCTCTTGCAACAGCTTAATTGTCCTGAAATGTGTGCTCGTGTGAGTATTTTGTTTTGCAAACCTGAATTTTAGTTCATTTCAGGAACTAGCAAAGTTGACATTATTGACTTTAATTTGGAAAAGATAAGAAGTAATGAGTATGACTCAGAATGAGTTGCATGCAATATTATAATAGCTTTTTTCCCAATAATTTGGTTTCTTTGGACCAGTGACTGAATTTGCCAGCCATGCCCTGATAACTTGCTGTAGCAAGAACCTTGTAATAACAGATGAACTCAGAAATTGTCCACTTGTGTTCCATTTAGTTCCATGTCGTGCGTGTCAGACGGAGTCGATGAGAATGAACCTAGCGACATCCAACTGCGGCAAAAGGTACCTTCCAAGAAACCACTGGCCTTACCCCGCAAGAAAGTGCCAGAGAAAAACGGTAGCAGAGATGACAGCGTTAGCACCAAAGGGGTTCAAAAGGCAGCATCCATTGCATCGTCCTCCTCAGACTGCCGGACTAAGTACCAGGGAATTAATTTAACAGTTCGCTCTAAGAGCTTCACGAAACGAACGCCCAGCAAACAGTTTTATGTGTCACTGTCACCTCCTGGAAAGAAGAAGCCTCCACCACCTCCAGTGCATCCAAAGCCCAGTTATGTGGGCATTAGACTGGCCACGGCCAATGGAGATGCCAAACAGTTAACTTTTGACAATGGTCATGGCAAAGAGCTGCCAAATGCCAATGGAGTTGTCAAAGAGTTTTCTAAAGTTAATGGTAGTGTCAAAGAGTTGCCCAAAGACAATGGAGTTGTCGCAGAGCTGCCGAGAGCCAACGGAGTTGTCGAGGACTTTGTTACAGATAATGGCAGCAATGGATTCCCCGTAGTAAATAATAGTGTCAAAGAGCTGCCTGAAGACATTGGAAGTGTTATAGAGGTTTCAGAAGCAAGTAACAGTGACAAGGAGTTATCTGAAAGTGCATCGAGGTGTTCTTCAAGGGTGGTAAGCAGTGAGATACCTGACGAAAATGCCGAACAAAACGGAGCCGTGGTGAATGGTGGTGAGGTGAAACGGAACAAGGAATTTCTGGTGGCGAGGGAAATGATGACATCAGAGAAGGTGTTCGTGGACGT